>ML796033.1:194951-209049 GCA_009831015.1 Picea engelmannii
TATTGTTGACAGTTGTTAGATGACTGATTTCATTCCATAAATTAATGGTCTACTTTCTATTATATGGCTTAAAAATTTGTATGTTGGTTTGTAAGTTTGTAATTGCTAGATTCTAGATGGTTGATGCTCGAATGATTAATCACCGATGTACTACTACTTACTACTATGGATGCCATTTTAATGTTACAATGTACAAATATGCATGTTTTCATGCATTCTGCAGCTAATTTGTCTTTCTGCATGTTTTTTTAATGTAAACACAATATATATATATATAATAGATGCTTCGCTCCCGAGGATTTTTTGAAAATGACGCTCCCGACGCTCCGCTTCCTAAAAACACTCCCGCTTCGCTCCGCGCTCTGGCAACATTGGCTACAGCCCATCTTCAATCTTGGAGGAGCTATTGATTGGATATCTGTGCCCATTGATCTCATTCCAAGGTATGTTAAATCTGCCCTTGTTTTTATCTCTCATGAAATTGCAAATCTGAAATCTATCTTTTGTTGCTTCTACTAGTTTGCATATTAAGATAAGGTTTCCATATTTGACTTTGCAGATTTGTTTGCATTCAAATTTTACCATGGCCCCAAGAGTCAAAGATGCTACATGAATCCTTGTTGATGGGGAGATGTTTTGCAAACATTGCAAGAAACATATAAAAGGTGGTTGGGGGGGGGCATTCATAGATTGAAACAACACTTGACTGGTATAAGAGGTCAAGTTGCCCCATGCAAGGCACCATCAGATGAGATTGGATAGATTAGATTGTAATTCCAAAATCAATCTAAGAAATTTGAAGAAGACAAGGCTAGGCAGAAAGAGATAAATGTTGAAATAGGGAGGAAGAGGCAACTTGCCAAGATGAGGGCTTTCGGATGCCTACCAAATCTTAGTGTTGTTTTTTAAAGCTCTTCCTCTATCCTTTCTATCAAATTAGAGACCCCTTTCGTTATGTTCCTCCCCCTCATGAAATCCAGCCTAAAAAGAAGAACATTCAATGTTATTTTACACTTTCCACCACCTCTACCGGTACCAATGCCTCTCAACCAAGT
Organism: Picea engelmannii; assembly: GCA_009831015.1. Classification (NCBI taxonomy): domain Eukaryota; kingdom Viridiplantae; phylum Streptophyta; class Pinopsida; order Pinales; family Pinaceae; genus Picea; species Picea engelmannii. The sequence goes on from ML796033.1 coordinate 196,007, forward strand.
TAGACTCAACCCACCTTAGATAACCATAGATAGAGGCAATATAAAAAAGCTACTTTTGAATGCATAGCTAGATAGTGGTATGATGCAGATATCTCCTTCAATGCTACCCACTCACCTTATTACTAACCTATGTGGGATTCCATTGTTGCTGCCAAAAAGGACTTCAAAGGCCCTAATATGCATGACTTGAGGGGATCTCTTTTGCAAAAAGAAGTTTTGTCCATAGATGAATACTTGAAGGGATTTAAAGAGTCATAGGTCAAAACGAGATGTACCATCAAGTTAGATGTATGGACTGATAGAAAGAATTGTACTATAATAAATTTCCTTGTCTCCTACCCATAGGAAACCATGTTTTTGAAATTGGTTGATGCATCTAAAAAGGTGAAAGATGTGAATTTGTTATTTCAGCTTTTGGATGAGATTATTGTGTTAGTGGGGGAGGCAAATGTTGTTCAGATCATCACAAATAATGCCTCTAACTATGTTCTTGTTGTCAATATGTTAGAGGCTAAATTCAAAACAATATTCTAGACCCCATGTGCTACACATTGCATAGACCTCACGCTCTAGGATATAGGCAAACGGGATTGGATCAAGAACACTATAAAGCATGCCAATAGCGTTACAAAATACATCTACAACCGGTTAAACCTAATGAGGAAAAACACCAAGGATAGGGACCTTGTTAAGCCTTCCATGACGAGATTAGCAACTCACTTCCTCACGTTGCAATCTCTCATTTCCCAAGAACAGAACTTGAAAAAAAATGTTTTCAAGTGATAAACAGAATGGATCTCAGTGAGCCGCAAACAAGATGGAAAAGACACCAAAAAGAAAGTTTTTAAGAAGACATTTTGAGAAAAAGCAGCAAAGGTTGTGAAAAATCGTGAGCCCCTTGTTAAGGTCTTGTGGTTGGTGGATGGAGAAAAATTGGCCATGGGTTACATTTATGAGACTCTACATCAAGAAAAGGAGAAAATAAAGGCAACATAAAAGGATAGAGAAGTTAAGTATGGGCCTATTTGGCAGATCATTGATAATAAATGAAACAATCAACTCCATCACCCTATACATGTTGCTGCATATTTCCTAAACCCAAGGTATGATTACATAGCTTAGTCAAGAGAAGATAAAACTGGGGAGGTCAAAGATGGATTGTACGAGTGCCTAGAGCGCATGGTCCTCAATGAGAGTGAGCAGCTGGAAATACATCAACAAATCAATGCTTTCACTAGAGCCATGGGTACCTCTGGCAAAAACCTAGCAAAAGATTGCAAGAGATGTGGATCAACCACATAAGCGATTCCAAGTTTTTTCAAGTTCAATTGTTTAAACTTTAAATACTTAAGTTTTTAGCCAAAGTCACAATCTCATTTGTTGAACTAACTTTGTCTTTGGAGCACATTGGTGAGAGTCACTTGGTACCCAATGTCCTCAATTGCAAAAGTTTGCAATTCAAGTCCTAATTCAAACTTGCAATGCTTCTAGGTGTGAGTGCAATTGGTCTACCTTTTGAGTGGATTCACACGAATAAGAGAAATTGTTTGGAATGAAAACAATTAAATAATCTCATCTTCGTGCAATACAACCTCTGGCTAAGGCGCAACCACTTGTTGAACAAAAGATTTGATGCAGATCCCATTGTGTTGGATGATATTTGTTAGATTTTCTTAATTTACAGAGTAGTAGAGTTACCAGTGTTCTTTTACTATAACAATTATATCATGTACTGAGATATAAGCAGCATAAAATAGGAACAAAAGAACACGAGATTTATCCTGGGAAAACCCCAAATGGGGGAAAAACCCAACAACCTTTCTTAGATAGATTATGTCCAAATATTCCAACCATATACCAGCGCTCAAGAACAACAAACAATGAAGAAACTCTAGCACTAGGCTAGCGCATAAGCTAGTGCTCCTAGCTGCAACAGCAGCACAATACAACTGTAGCGCACCTCTTCCCAGAGATAGCGCACTAGAGAAAAACCACCACAAAGAATAACTAAGAACCTCAAATGTTGTAGTGCAGTGTCTTCCTCCTTGCCTCAGATTAGCGCGCCCTTCTTCAATGAGTGTGGGTGATCAAATGAGCAAGACGTCTCCTCTATTTATAGTCTTCAAGTCACTTAGTTGGGCCAATTTCTTATCTGGAGATTCTAATTTCACTTTATTATTTTTCCTATGGGCCGACTTCTCTTTCGAGGTGTTCTTCATGGGTTTAATGGTCTTCCTGGAATTCTGGAATCTTCTTCTCTCCTAAGAAAGGTTGTCTCGAGGAAAGTACTTCCCACAGCTACCAAAACATCAACACTCCCTATTAGCTATGGAGGTATCTTTTCACAATGTCTTCATCTAGTAGTCCACCGACTACTCTGCAATCCGCTAGTAGCACACAGCTACTATTGTGCCATCGGTAGCTCAAATCATCCATCACAATCTCCATGACTATGTTGCAATCAAATAATAGCACACAACTACTTCCAAGCGGTCTGGTAATCTCCATGGCAATCAACTAGTAGCACACAGCTACTACAATGCCATCCAATCTGCTGCCAAGTCATAGCAGTACACAACTATTGTCCAGTGGCACACAACCACCGCCAGTCGTGCACAACCACCATAGTAGCACACAACTATTGTCCAGTGACACGGTCACCGCCAATGGTACATGTTATCCACCAAGTTGCCTTAGCTGGATTTGCAGATGAGCCGCCAGAGACTGAGAAGACAGATGCTCAGAAGTCAGAGTTCACATACCACCTTTTTTTCGCATTTCCATCCCTCCGAGGCATTGTAATAAATGACTTGAGCATGAAAGTTGTAAAAGACTATTGACCACCTAAGACCTGGGCACGAGCATGTACTCTAGAATGTTTTTTTCAATTTTTAATTATTTATTGCCTGCCTTTGTGGGTGATTAATAATTTCTAAGTTTTTTCAGTCAAAACTGACTCCAAAGCTGGAGTATGTGTTGGTGGTTAGGCCTTGGCATGGTATAACCAATGTCTAGTGTCTAAATGTATATAATTTCATGCTAGGTCATGTATATTGAGTCATATGGAAATTGTGCTAGATCCCCATAGGTTTTTTTTTAATGTTTTACACAAATAAAAAAATTCCCGCAAAACGGAAATTTTTAATGTAAAGTCAATAAAATGTAAAAATATGGCATCAGTGATTATCAGATGCCATGTTTGTGGTTGTTTTCTAAGCCAGAGCACCTCCTAAACCCTTATCCCCGCTTTTTTGAGGCAAAAAAGTGATTTTAATCACTCAAAAATGTAATTTGCTCTCAAAAAGGTAAAAAATGGTCTTTTAATTAAATTTCCTAAAATTTAGGAGAGTTGCTAAAAGTTAGGAAACATGTAGGCGACATGTTTTTCCTTTGTTTTCAGTCAACTCAGAGCAAGGACAAGTTCACTAGAGATGAAGGTGACTCGGTTGATGATGTGTGCAAGGGAGATCATCCAAATGCTAAGACTCGACCTTCCCTTCTTAGATGGCGCACTTGCAAGAGGGGGCGCTAATCCCAATGTCCAACTCGCCCTCACACTCCACTTCCACTCCCCCTCACCCTCACTTCTCTCCTACTCACCCTCACATCACTCCACTCCACCCTCCACTCACTTCACTCTATCCCCACTCCACTCATGCACATCCCTCACTTAGCTAGGCGCACTCCCTCTCTTGCCATGCACCCTTCTCTTGGAAACTTCACCCTTTTCACTATAAATAAAGACCGACCCCTCTCCTCTTGGTAGTTGGAGCTTGGGCGATTTGCTATTGTTGTAATATCTTTTTGCATTGGAATAAAAGAGACTTTGGACGTCAAGCTATTGGTGTTTGGTGCTCATGTGTGGATGGATGTTGGATACATATTGAGGTGATGTTGCTTTAATTTCTTGCAATTATTTATAGTGGAATTTGGCGTACTGCTATCTAATTAGAGTGGATTCTTTAGCTTGTTTGCTTAATTAATCCATTTGTTTACTTATATTGGAAGCTTGTATTGCATACATTGTTTTTATTTAAACTAATGTGCAAATGAAGTTTCTTGTGTAGAAAACACCAATTTTACAAGTATTTGCAAGTATTATTTGTAGCATGCAGGATCCAGTCCTTGGAGAAGCAAGAGAGCTAGCTTGCATCTAGTGTTTGTCCAAGAGTTCGAAAGAAGACACCCTCCCTCTTCCTCACACCAAAGAAACCCCATAGCCCAAAGAAACTTCAAGCTCAAGCAAAGGCTCCAAAATCAGAAAATTTATTCTTCCTCCTTTACTTTCTTGCATGTCAACTAGATTTGATTTGAAAGATTAAATTTAGCATCTAGTATTGCATGCATAAAGTCTTAGATCTAGTTTCAATTCTTTTTCATTTAAAAGAATAGATCTAAGCTAGTTTTGTTGCAATTTTCTATAAATTTTTATCTAAAATCTTAAGGTAGAAATTTGCTCTAGTTTGCATTGTAGATCGAGCTAATTAGGAGTTTTATGCTTGATGTTTCGGGACAGCAAACAAAAACACCTAAGAGAGCTTAGTTTAGGCTCATTTAAAGCTTCTAAAAACCTCTAAAAAGTTGCATTCTTGCATAAGAAAAGGATCAGAAATTTTGGTTAAGTTTTTTTTCAATTTTTATTTTAGTTTCTTAAAGTGTTTCGCATCATTTTCTAATTGTATTCTTTGCTGGTTTTTAGCAGGTCCATCATAAAGAAAGGGGAAACTCTGGCGAAATCGAAGCTAAAGTGAAGATAATATAGCCCAAGTTGGAACCCTTGAAGATCAAGACCTTCAGAGAACCTATTGTAATAATTTTCTTTAAATTTGATCCATTCTATAAAGGTCCAAAAGTTCAAAAAAAAAAGAGAAAAAAGAGAACTTCGTTTCTCGGTTGTAATAGGCTTAATAAAAGCGGGCCCTTGGTGCCCAGTTTCTTCATCCCCTTTAGGGAGATTGGTGGTGTTGTGTGCTTGTCTTTTTTTATTTTCCTTGCAAGTTTTTATCATCTGATTTTACAAACACACAAGCATAAGAAAATCAATCTTACAAAGCACTCAATATTTCATGCACTTAAGCACAAAAATGAATTTCAATTTTTCATGCATGTTAGCTTAGATTTCAAATTTTGCTCCTAGTAATAAAAAAGGAATCTTTCAAAAAGCTTTCTACAATTTCATTTTCAGTTCCTTTTGTCAAGCTTTATTTCCTTTTCAAGTTTAAAATAAACCTTCCCCGCAACTACCGATGTATGCTCTGAACCCTTGCGAGCCTAGCTCGATCCTAGGATTCATCAGAACCGGAGTTGTTAGTGCGGAGTAGTATAATTAGGGAAAACCTTAATAGTTGTTACTTTAATGCGCGGGAAAACGGGTAAGGGGAGTGTGTGAAGTCAAACGAGAACTTTGAGATCTAGGTTCTCCCTGTGTTGGACATCCGGCACTGGCACCCTTAGTGAACTTACTGGTGAAGCCTTGGGGCTTCGGTAGGTTCTCAGCAAGTTTTCGAACAAAGAGGTAACCTTGAAAGAGGCCACACATCTCTCATTAATCTACTTTCAATAAACCCCCCTAATAAAACACACGATCAACAACTTCTCACAACACTTTTAAGGCACTGGTTCTATGGTTACATCTTTATGTGTATGAGCACTATTTTCATTCTCAAATGTGATTGTCTAACAAATTTATCAATCTTGCAAAAATCGTATACTACTTTTTTATGCATGCATCTTTATGATTGGACAAATGCTTTATATGAATATCTTATCTGATGAATGATCAAAAGTTGAATGTTTCATGTTTTATTTGCAATAAACTCCTAGAATAGTTCTTTTTCTTAACGTAGCTTAAAGAGCCTTAGTATATTTGTTAGGGACTACCCCCCTTGGCTTCGCTAGGAGTTGGCCTAGACGGAGGATTCGAGGATCAGGTGACAGCAGTCACAAGCACCTTGACTCGAGACTTGCCCCCAAGGACACACTAAGTGGATTGAAGATTTCTTCCACGATAGCCCAAGTGTGTATAAGGCGGAAATAGTACACAACCATCGTAGTAGCACACAACTATTGTCCAGTTACACACAGTCACTGCCAGTGGTACACAACCACCATAGTAGCACACATCTATTGTCCAGTGACACACAGTCATCGCCAGTGGTACACAACCACCGTAGTAGCACACAGCTACTGTCCAGTGGCACACAATCACACCAGTGGTACACAACCACCATAGTAGCACACAGCTATTGTCCAGTGACACACAGTCACTGCCACTGGTACACAATGACCGTAGTAGCACACAGCTATTGTCCAGCGACACACAGTCACCGCCAATGATACACAACCATCGTAGTAACACACAACTATTGTCCAGTGACACACAGTCACCGCCAGTGGTACACAACCACCATAGTAGCACACAACTATTGTCCAATGACACATAGTCACTGCTAGTGGTACACCGCCACTCCCATAGTCTCCACGACTACGATGTGATGTTTCTCCTCTCTCGGCAGTCTCATTCACACCTAGCCACCTCACATGGCATAGACAAGACTAGTACCCGGTTGTGCATTACTGCCTCAGTCATCTCACATGACTGATCTAGGAAACCATTGGCCTAAGGGGTTAGTCGGCTAGAGGAAAAACACCACACCTCCCTCTCAACGAGGGTGCACATTCTACATCACACCAAGCTTGTCTCTGAAGTACTCATACTTCACTCTAGAGTCTAGACAGAGGCTTGGTGAGAATGTCCACTATTTTCTCATCTATGGATATGTACTAGAGCTCCACAGCTCCTCTCTGCACCATGTCTCAGATGTAGTGGTATTTGATCTCTATATGCTTCGATTTGTCATGAAGGACAGGATTCTCTAGAAGCTTCACACAACTTCGATTGTCACAAAGTATCAAAGTTGGCTCCAACTCTAGTTCAAATATCCATGCAAGCAGCTTCTAAAGCCACACTGCTTCACGGCTTGCAACACTAGCTATGATATACTCTGCCTCTGTTGTACTGAGTGCCATTGACGTTTGTTTCCTATTTGACCATGAGATCATACCTGATCGCAAATTGAAGCAACATCCGGATGTGATTTTTCGGTCCATTGCACTCCCTACCTAGTCAGAGTCTGTATAACCCTGCAACTTCACATCTCCATCTGAGGCATATCTCAATCCATATCCAACTGTACCATGTAGGTACCTCAACACATGTTTTGAAGCTATCCAATGTACATGTCTAGGCTCAACCATGTACTGACTCAAAGTGTTGACATCAAAACATATGTCCGGCCGGGTGTTAACCAGGTACATCAAAGATCCGATCAATTGTCTGTACAGAGTAGGATCAACCAAATCTGAAGATGAATCACTCAAGAGCTTCAGATTCATCATCATAGGTGTGGCCATGGAATTGCAGTCCATCATCCCGAATCTCTGCAAGATCTCAACAGTATATTCCTTGGCTAAGGAAAATCTCATATGACCTCTACCACACCTCCAATCCCAAGAAATAATGCATCAAACCTAGATCCTTCATCTCGAACTCTGAAGTGAGCTCCATCTTGCACCCAGCTATGAGCTTCTCATCTCCTGTTAGAAACAGGTTATGCACATATAGGACCAAAATCAACTGGCGACCATTCTCAACCTTGTAGTAAAGGTTGGGATCTGCATCACTCTTGGTAAACCCTAAGCTCATCAAGTAGTTGTCTCTCTTGGCATACCATGCCCTGGGTGCCTGCTTTAGTCCATACAAAGCCTTCTTCAGTTCGCAAACATGGGATTCCTTCCCATGAATCACAAACCCTTATGGTTTCTCTATGTACACTTCTTCCTTAATTACACCATTCAAGAAGGCAGTCTTGACATCCATCCAGTGTAATTTACATTCCATAGCGGAAGTAATCGCAATAATCGATCTGATGGAAGTATACTTTGCTACAGGAGCAAACGTGTCATCATAGTCTTCTCCCTCTTTCTGGGAGAACCCTCTAGCCACAAGGGTGGGTGGCCACCGATATCCACCTGGATCACATCCTTGCAAAATCGTGTCGGCTAGGATTAGAAATAATTTTATAATTTTTGCTTTAGTTAATTTTGTCCACCTTTGCCACAAAATTGGAAGGCTTTGTCCTCCACCTTGTGCCAAGGTTGTGTGGTTAATTTGTTTAAGTTATTTATTTTGCGTAATTAATTTATGTTTGCCCACACCTTGCATGTGAGTAGCTATGCCATCCTGCAATATCGTGTTGGCTAGTGTATAAAAATTTCTTTTGTTGAAAAGTAGATAAAATTTACCCCATCTTTGCCCCATATTCTCTCCCCTTGCCACTTTGTAGATCTTGGGTAATAAGAAAGGGCAAAGGATTGAGTGGATAGTTTAATTAGGCACCCATTTCTATTATTGTTTGGCCAGTAAATTAGGTGACTTGTGGAGGCTAGAAGGGGTTGAAGCCGAGAATGGTTTCACGGCACTAAGTGTCCTCCTTGTTGAGCGCCCAAGCACTTTGGACTTGACCTGTGGAGCTAGGGGAAAACCTTGTTGTTCTCTTGTTGAGCACCCAGCATTTCCTCTTGGCTAAGGGATAAGGACTTGGGGTAGTCACATAGCTTAGGCTTGCAACCTTTCACATCTAAACCACTAAACTAAAGAGAAACTTAAAATTAACTAAAAGCAACCTAAACACTTGCACAACATTTACATTTTCTTGCAATTTATTTTCAAGTATTTACATTCCATTCATTTCTATGCAAGTTATTTTCATGTGTAAATATTTATATTGATTTAGTTATAAGCATTCTTTATTCATTCATTGTTTTAAAGTAATTGTATAAAGTTATTTTTTAATTCATTGTATAGATAGTTCTTAATTTGTTTTATTCTTGTAAACTTATCTTTATTTTGTGTATATTGGAATAAGTGGAATCTTTAGGCATTGGTCTAATTGTGGTTTAATAAACAAAGGTTTGTTTGTCATTGAAGATTGCATATTGCATCAGTTGCTTGTCATTGGGTTGGGTAATACTAATCAACAAATCAGTTAACTCCTAGAACTAATAAATTCTTCACATAATTTAATAGGGTCTAGCCCCCTTGGCTTCTCTAGGAGTGAGCCTAGAAGGAAGGAGTCCAGATTGAGGTGACAGTGGGTTTGGATTTAGGTTTGTGCCTCCAAGGACACACCAAATGGGTTGGAGACTTCTCCACATTTGTAGGTGTGTATTAGGACAGCAACATCTTTGGCGTCGTTGTCGGAGACAAGTCTCTTGTCCTTAGTTAATTGACAAATTTAATTAATTCTTTAAAAATTAAGCAATAAACTTGTCCCTTAATTTTTCACAATTTAAGATTTGTTGTTAGACATTGTTTAATCTTCAAGTGGCGACTCCATTTGATAATTCTTTAAGGTATCCTACCAGGAGCAACCCGCAAGGGTTGGTTGATTCCCTTCCTGAACCTAAAAGGGTGTATAGGAAGAGAATAAACAGACTAGCTCCTTGTAGGCTCCTTAAGTCTTGGAGAAGAAGCAATCTTTGATATACACCTCTTGTTTGTACCTAGTAATCCTACATCAACTATGGGTGACCTATTGAGGCCATGTAATTTTACCAATATTCAAGGTTATCCTCATCCTATTCCTGACAAAGTTATTGAGAAATTTCATGCTTTTCGGGGAAACAATGCCATTAGTGCCAAGACTCACATCCCGAACTTCAACTTGTGTGTCAGCAAGTGGTGTAATGGTCATAATTATGAAGATGTCAAGATGACACTTTTTGTGTTTTCTCTGGAAGGGGATGTAGCAGAATGGTTCTCGAAACAGGATCCTAACAAATTTAGTACTTTAGTAGAAATCACAAAATCCTTCAATGAAAGATGGGGTGATAAGAAGGAAGATTGTCACTTATTGGCTTCCCTTAACTCTAGTCAGAAGAAGGAAAATGAAACAATGGAAGAATTCAATAAGAGATTTAATGACTTGGTTAAGAGCCCCCCTCAAACTATTAAGCCTCCTGATGCTTCAATCTTAATTCATTATATGAAATCCTTTGAGGGAGAAATCAGATATCAGTTAAGGGACAAAGGGCCAACAACTCTAAAGGATGCACAAAAGTATGCCATCAAAATAGATAAGAATATGCAAGATGTTAGCAAGTCAAATATTCATGCTTTTTCAAGAGGAACTTCTTCCAAAACAAATGAGGAGAAGAAGAAGAAAGTTGAAAATCAAGAATCTTCAAATGATGGCATAAAGGAGATCACCCAACTAATTAAGCAAATGGAGATTAACCATGTTAATCAGATGACAGCCATGCAAAATAGGTTGATAGCCATGGAGAGGGATAAAGCTAATAGACCCCATCATAAGCCAAATGATAAGTGGTCAAAGAGACTTCCACCTCAAGAAGAAAGACCCCCAAATCTTTTTGAGTCTACTAACTTGGTTGACCACCAAGTTATCCCATATTGTAGACCTTGTGGGCAATTTCATGAAGAATCAACTTGTCAAATTTTTCTTCAAATTTGTAATGAAGGGGAATCCTCTAGATCATAAAATGAGCAATTTAATATGTTTGGTCATGAATATAATGTGGGCATGGATGAATGGATGGAATTAATGGAGCATAGGAGGGAGGTAAATTGCATGAATGAAGTTGTGGACAAAGTGACAGAAAATTTTGGTCCTAAGCCTACTCCCAAGCAAGTATCAGAAATGGCTAGATATAGAGGTTTCACTTATCAAAGAGATGGAACCAAAAATCAAGATAGGCCCAAGCAAGTGTTCCTAAGACATCTCCTCCCCCTCCTAAATCAATTGTTCCTACAAATTCAAAATTGAATATTGACTTAGGAGGATGGTTGAATAATGCAAAAATGTTGGTCCCTGTGGCAGAAATTATGAAGATTCCATCTCGAAAGGGGAAATTGCTCAAAGATATAGAACATCCTCCTCAAGATAATGGTGACAAGCCACAAGTTGTAGCTTACCAAGATGCACCTGTGATTTGCAAAATTGGGATAGGGGAAATGAAAAGAATCAACCGTTTTTTCTTTCTCTACTTATGAATGATTATCTCCTTCACAATTGCAAGCTTGATTCTGGAGCAAGTTCAAAAGTTATGAGTAAGAAAGTAATGGAACAATTAAATTTAAGGATTTCAAGGCTTTATCATAATATTTGTGCCATGGATAGTAAAACAATTGACGTGCATTGTTGGATAAAGAGTTTACAAGTGCATTTGGTTGTCTTCCCTGATATTCAAATAGAAATGGACATAGTGGTGATTGATGTGCCCGATGCTTGGGGTATGTTGCTCTCAAGGAAAACAACTGCAGATTTGGGGGGTAGTATACAAATGGATTTAACTTATGCCACCATTCCCACTCCAAATGGGACCATTTTTAGATTAAACGGAGAATTGGAAAGAAAATACCATGTTGAAGATCCTAAGAAACCCATAAATGAGTTTGTATATCGTGAACTAGAGCTGGGATGTTATGAGATACCATCTAATTTTCTATCATCTGTCAAAGAGGAACTTAAGGATGAACTCCGAAGTGTTTGTAATGTTTAGGATGCCATGGATTCTTTTGATAGTCTTTTTTTTGAAGAAGCTCCAAGTGAAAGGGATATTGATGTGACTCCTTCAAAATCTGGAACAGAGTTGGATTTGTCATTTGGGACTGCATCATCAACATCAGTTCGCCAGCATTCAAATGAATCGGTCAGATGTCAAGAAGAGTTGGATAGGATTTTTGGGCTATCTATTCCATATGTCTTAGAAATTGGGGACATTTATCTTGACGAAGAGGATGTCTTCAAAAAACAAGACAAGCATAAAAATAAAAAAGAAGAAAAAGTGGAGTAAATCCGGTAGAAAATCGTAAGGATAATAAGGAAGCTAGTGATGATAGTAATAGTCAACATATCATCCATATGGAAGATTATGCCAAGCCTTTCAAGGAAAAATTAAAATCGACAAACTTTAGATCTTTTTTCTTGGCACAAGAGCAATTTCATCAGAAAGGATTCAGAGAAAATTCAAGTGGTTGAGAACTAAGAAAAAGGGTTCACATTAGAACATCAAAAAATAGGGTAAAGTGTATAAATCTTCTGACAACTCATCTCAGCCAGTTGGACGACATAAAGTTAGATATGCTAGTGAAAAGGCTCCACCTTGAAATGATCTTCAATGCAGTCATTTGGTGTTCAAAGGGGCATCCTTTGTAACGTATCTCTAGCCTTTCTCCTTTTGATTCTTTCAATTTTGTCATTATTTCATTTATGTATATAGTTCATTGTATAGTCATTTCATTTATTTGATTATTCTCAATATCATTTCATTTATTTGATTATTATTTATTCTTTTCACACATGTACTTATGTTGGTTATTGGTGAGAACTTTGTTTTGCAGATTCTGAGGTTCTCACATGCTCTCCTTCCCGAATATCGAGCACACGTCCCCATATGGAGCCAGATGTTGACCACCTATTTCAACTAGGTGTCAACGTCATGTACCATGAAGATATATGACCTCGCGCCATGACAAAGTTGAAGACTTATGGCTCAGCAGGGCAATTTTTACCCCCGGCACTTCTTTTTGTGTACACGGAATGTTCGTTCCCCTGCGTGGGATAATTTTGTAATATGTTAGCATGGGTCAAATAATTTAGTTGCCTAGGACTTTATCATTAGGGAAGTCCTTTCATTGATTGTTTTTTTTTCCTTGGATAATTAATCTTGCTTTTCAGCAATTTCAATTACTCTTTAAGTTTTTCACTCAATAATCCTCCAAAGTGGTGAAAGGTGTTCTAATGATCGAGTCCAATGGGTGACTAAAGTCTAGAAGTGTTGTAAATGACCATGCTAGACATCTCCTAGAGTCTTGCGGAATTTCGTTAGGTTTTGATAGGATTTTTTAATAATTAAATTTTCAGTAAATTGGAAATTTTAATTAATTTTTATGAAAAATGTAAAATTTGGTCCTTATGGATTTTGTATAGCAGTGTGAATACTCAAATCAAATGGCTTAT
>ML796033.1:236464-298815 GCA_009831015.1 Picea engelmannii
TTAAGTTCCTAAGTCACTTTTCACTTTCTAATTTAAAGTTCACTTTACCACTTATAAAGTGACTTTATGAAAAAGACCCACTTTTAAGTTGTGGACCATATTCCTAGGTAAAAGTTTAAAAACCCATAGGAACCACTTGTCCAAGGTACAAATCTTCATTAAAATTTAACAATAGGACACGGAGGACATGATATATATATATATATATCAAAATTTAAATTATGAATTACACATGCAAAAATGAAATAATTAAATTGTAAACAGTTACATGATGATGATACAAATTCAATCATACAACTAGTACTAACTTAGTAACTACCAAGTTACTAAGTTACTAACATAAATGATGACATTGCCAACTCAACACTGTTGTCCAAACCCATAACATCGGGAAACACATCCCACATCTTTGTCTTTCCCTTCAACCACTCTTCTCTCTGCCCAGTGCATGCAAATAAGACAGAGGTTGGTGTGCAGATACACCACTAAGTCACTTGACACGATGACAAAGAGAAGAGTTCAACATAAGAGTTTATACTTGAGTGAAGGGTACATTTTACTGGGGTCGTGACAGAAGAGTTCAACAATCAATGCCACCAACATCGAGGTACATAAAGGGTATGGTGCCCTTGATTAAATGCCAGTTTCATACCTTTTACATGATAGAATCCAATGGAAACATTGCAAACTTGCCAATCTTGAAATCCTGAAAACCGTTAAGTCTGCTGAATTTTGAATGGGACCTAAAGTTCTACTTTCTCCATATGAAGTCCAATGAAGTTGGAACCACTCTCAAACATCCTGAAACAATTAATGGTAATGTTAAAAATTTAAGTAAAAGTGATAGTGACATTCTCCTTTAAGAATTTAATATTACCATTAAATACTAGGGCGGGTAAAATGGAGGGGGTGGTGACCTCTTTAAATAGAATTAGTAAGGCAAAATAACCATTAGTTGCACACTGAAACACCTCACAACTGCAACTTGCATGAGAAAACATGAGCCAGGGTCCTTTTCTGAGCAGGACACGTGTCCTATTTTCAAGACACGCGTGTCCTGTGAACATGACACGTCCTAAACGAGTATCCGACACGTGTCCTACCATTTGGTGTCCGACACGTAGGATTCGCGACACGAGGGGGGGTTTGGATGTGTCAAGTGACTTAGATGGAGAGATTAGTTGCATATGAGAGGAAGATGTCAGCGGGCTTCAGTGGGTGTGACTCCCAAGAGTCTTCAATGAGAGAAGCCATCTATCTTGAGATAGGCACATGGACCTATGAGTATTTGTGGGTGAGATGCTCGTGATACTCCAGTCATTACAGTGTTGTTTCGTGACTGAGAAAGGCAATCCACACCTGTGATAGGTTGATGATCTGATTTGTCTTTTCCAAATGATTTGTTTGGTTGTTCCAAGAGTTGCAGATATGACTAATCTCAATTTCAGAAAATGTGACTCTAGAGGGCACTTCCAACTTTACACTTTAAAAGTGCAAATTGCAGATGCTACTGGGTCTTTGATGTTTTGTTGAGGGGGAGGTTACAATCCCTACAAATCCCGCACAGTTGGCCGAACATAACAAAATGGTAGCCAAATCTAAGAGAATCTCCCTTGATTTGTTTGGTTGTTCCAAGAGTTGCAGATATGACTACTCTCAATCTCAGAAAACGTGACTCTAGAGGGCACTTCCAACTTTACACTTTAAAAGTGCAAATTGCAGATGCTACTGGAGGAGGTTGGTCTTTGGTGTTTTGTTGAGGGGGACATTACAATCCCTACAAATCCCGCACAATTGGCCGAACATAACAAAATGGTGGCCAAATCTAAGAGAATCGCCCTTGATTCTATGAAGGACCATTAGATTCCTGACATCATAGAGAAGAAGTCGGCCCAAGATATGTACGATGACTTGACCACTCTGTACTAGAGTGTGAATGTTTCTCACAAAATGTTGCTGAAGAACAAGATCACTGCCACAGGTATGAGTGATAAGCACATAGTAGCCAGTTACCTTATGAAGATCACTGAGCTTCAAGATCAGCTCACTGCTATCGAGGTGAAAATGGAGGGTAAGGAGTTGATGCCCGTAGCATTAATGATTAAATGGGTTCTCTCCATCTTGGGATCCTTTGGTCCGGAGTGTTTGTACTCGTAAGACGTTGCCCACCTTTGAGAAGCTTTGGGATGACTTCATCCAAGAGGAGACAAGGCCAGACACATTTTCAGTCAGAGTGGAGGACATCCAAAACCTAGCCCTCCTCAAGAAGATGAGGAGAGAAAGTAAGAAAGGAGAACATGAGAGGGCTCAAAACGGCAAGTAGGAAGAATCATGTTCTTTGGACCAGAGGAAGAAATACTTGAGTCACATGAAGTGTTTCAAGTGCCACAAGATGGGCCACTATATATCTCAGTTCCCTAAGAAGAAGAAAGTCGAGCAGTTTGCAAGGAGTGCAAAAGCGTCAGCGAGAGCGGATGAGTTAGAATCCAGACTTGGGACAGTTTCCTCCATGTATCATACCTTTCCACTAACATTGTTTCTGGTGTAGGTTGCTATGTGGATAGTGGAGCATCTAGTCACATGACCTTCAACAGGAAGGCTTTCTGCAAGCTTCAAAAATGAGAGGATGGCATATAGGGGGAGTTGAGCAACGATGACACTTATCCATCTACCAAAGTGGGCTCTGTCTCTTTCTGCATGCCTTCAGGATGTTCTAGAGTTGATCGATGGTTTGCATTTTCCTGGTTTAACAAATAATCTTCTTTTGATGTCTTACATGACAGGTCTATAGTGTATGGCTAAGTTTGATGATCAGCAAATGATCGTTAGAAAACGCAGCCCTAACCCTAGTCGAGTTTTGGCCAAAGGAGTGCATCAAGGTGACCTTCACAAGTTGTTAGAAAATCCAAAGAATGATGCTTTAGTGTGTGACAGTGACAAAATGTGCGACCTTTGGCACAAGAGGTTTGGTCACCAACACTACAATGCACTTCTGCTCTTAAAGGACATAGTGCAAGGATTGTCTTACTTTTGAGAACACTAGAGTGTGCAAGGGATGTGCACTTAGCAAGCATGCCAAGACAACTTTTCCAAGCAGTGAGCACAAATCAAGAGAGATTCTTGATCTAACCCATTCATGTGTGTGTGGGCTGATCACTTCAACTTCTTTGACAGGTAGTTTGTACTATGCCTCTTTTATTGACAATTCCTCTAAGAAGACTTGGATTTATTTTATGAAGACTAAGGATAGTGTTTAGTAAGTTAACAGAATTCAAAGCACTAGTGGAGAATCAGAGAGATCAAAAGATAGAGGTGTTAAGATTTAACAATGGAGGAGAGGACACCTCTAAGAACTTTGATTCCTTTTGCATGGAAGCAAGGATCAAGAGGGAGCTGACAGTTCCTTGCAACCTGCAACAAAATGGGGTTGCAGAGAGGAAGAACTGATCCATCATAGAGTCGACCAAATCTGTGATCCATGACATGGATTTTCCCATGTGTCTTTAGGTAGAGACATGCAAATCAGCTATCCACATTTGGAATAGATGTCCTCACAACATATTTAAGGACAAAACTCTAGAGAAAATCTTTACTGGTGAGAAAGCTCAAGTATCACACTTTCATGTATTTAGTTGTCACGTTTATATTCATGTTCTAGACGAGAAGAGGACTAAATTTGAACCCTCAAGCATCAAGGTTATATTTGTTGGTTAAAGTGAGACCTACAAGACTTACCAGATATATATTCCAAAACAACGAAAGATAGTGATAAGTCGAGATGTTAAATTGTGTTGGCTTATGGAGTTACTTTGAAAGTGCTTACACCATGCTTTGGGGTGCTACATGTGATGTGCAGTGCATGGTGTGTTGATTACCCTTGGTTGTACCATGACGGACAAACACATTGGAAGTAGCTTGCTCGTGGATTGGCATGCCTTAACTCAATTCTTATGTGGTGCACTTCCTTAGGAGGTTGGAAACCTATGTAGCCTATTGACTTCTTCATGAGGCATGCACATGGAGGTTGGTTGCTTGCTTGAGAGGATAACTCACCTAAGGAGGAGCATTGGGCATCTTGGGGGAGAATAATGAGCCCTAGATGGCATGGCGACACTTAGTTGCTTGCATGTAGGCTTGTAGTTGACTTGAGGATGCCTGGTTGGTGAGCGATCACGTAGGTGTGGTGGACAAACACAAAGGAGCACATGGCTTAGAAGGTAGAGTTGGAGCATTGGCGACCTTTGGAGGAAGATTGAACCCTTCTTGAAGAGTGTTCAAGCTTGGACCCTTGCTTGTTGGATATACTCACCTTGGAGCATGACATGTGTCACTTGGAGTTAGAGCACTTCACATGTGAGCCTATCTATTGTTTAGTTAGGTTGCTTGTAGTGGACTAGATCCACTTGTTATCATCGTCCTCCTTCACCTTTCGTATCAATAAAGGGGGGAGAGAGTCTTTTCATCACTTCATTGTTGCTCACTCATGTAATCACAAACTTGTGTTAAATCTGTGAGAGCCAAAGTGAACTAGTCACTTTGTACTCTTCTTCATTTGTATTTGCTCTCTTTGTCTTGAGCACTAGGATCTTGAGGGAATTCATGGGAATGATAGGGTTAGGGTTTTTCCCTAGGAAGACAAAGAAAGCTAGGATTTAGGATAAACCCTAGAGGGTCGATATTTTTCTCTTAGCTAGACTTAGTCCTTTATCTTTATGCTTTCAGTATTGATTTAGGAGTTACTCTCGCACTCCCTAATTGTATTTACTTTGAAAGTACGTTTTAGTCCCATTGACCTAACTCTATGGTCATTTGTTGGATATTAAGGAAAGTATCTTATCTTATCTTATCTCATATGTGGCAACAAACCTGGCCTTTTACTTTTCAACGCTCCCATCTTTCTAGAACATAGCATTTGATGAATTATCAACCCCAACTAGGGTTGAAAGATCTTTGTTGAATAGGGATGCCAAAGAATCTATGCTAGTGCTTATTTCGAGATCATTGCACCCCCAACTAAAATAAGGTAGATGCTCTTTATGATCTTGTACTTCTATGTTTTTTGTATTATATAAGCAGAATTTATTCAAAAAAATTAAAGCTTTCTATGCAGCAAGAACCAAAAATAGTCTGATAAATTTGTTCACACATATGGCTATTAATTGGCTTGCATGTGTTGAGAAATGTAGCTTGAGCAGGAGCTTCTTGCACAGTTTAGGTGTGAACGTGTGACAAGTAGTTCGAGAAGACTTCTAGTGACCACTTAGGAAAAGTGAGAAATAATACCATCTTGTAGTTTCACTTAAATAAATAAAAGTGAAAGTCAAATTTCCCATGTTCTCCTAGCCTTAGAAATCTAAATGAAATATTCTAGAACATGAGTTAGATTTGTTCTAATCTTAGTTGTACACCTTGTTGATGCCTTATACACACATGGGAGACGTGGAAGAAATCTTCAATCCACTCGGTGTGTCCTTGGGGGCAAGTGAGAGTTAAGGTGCTGTCACCTAATCCTTAACTCCTCTGTCTAGGCCAACTCCTAGCGAAGCCAAGGGGGGTAGTCCCTAACAAATATACTATGGCTTGATATAAGCTAAGTACAAAAAATGAAATCTAGGAGTTTATTTATTCTTTTAAACCATCAACCATAAATTGACAAAACATGAAGCAAACATTCACCACGATATATAATCAAATGAGCATATACTTGCATCAAAAGGATACTGAGAAACAATTGTTAGGTGCAAGTTTCATTTAAATTAGATAGATAACCAAACTTGAAATGAAGCCTGTGGCTTTGCTGAGAGTGAAAAATTGAGACCAGTGCCTTAAAGTGAATCGTGGGCAATGTAGTTCGAGTGTTTTATTAGAATAAATTAATGTTCAGTTAATGAAATGGTTTGGGCCTCCTTGGAGGTTAACTCTTTGTATGGAAACTTGCGAAGAGTTTTACCGAAACCCAATGGTCTCACCAGTAAAACTCACTCAAAGTGTTGGATGTCCAAAACGGGTGGGAAGCCAGGTCCCGAGAGGGCCCGCCTTACTTCTCAGGTCACTTCAAGGCGTTTTCCCGCGCATTAAGTTAACTGCTTTGGGGGTTGTCCTAATTAAACTATCAACTACTAACCGGCACAGCGTGTATGAACTTACTCCCAGCAGATCGAGACTAGCTCACAACTGGAAGGGTCAGGAACCGCACTACGAGCTGAGGGGAATTTGTTTATTTTATGACAAGTAAAATAAATGTGAGACTAATTACTAGATCCACACTGACCAGGCCTCTTGCGAGGTCGCTGAGGGGATGGTTTATTTGCCAAATTGAAATTGCGGAAAATAAAGGTAATCTAGCAATTAGTGTTCTACTTTGCAAAAAAAGAAAAATTTATCTAAACTGATTAATTGTGCTTTGTGATGGATTAAAGATTACTTTAGCTTACTTCACTTATGCAAATCAAATTTAAGCTAAAACTTGCAAAAAATGACACCACCACCGAAAACACCGTTCCCCCAGGGGGAATGAAGAGCGGGAGCTTGTAGTCCCATTGATTTTATTAAGCTCTTACACGAGATTTTATGGAAGTGACTTGTGACCATTCATTAAGGGGGTCACAAGTCTTTACAATGCTTTACAAAGATTTATTAAGTACAATGGGTGCTCTCGGGGGTCCCGGATGCTCTTAATCTACCCAAAACGAACAGAGTTTCTTCCTTTCTGTTCGTCAACCTGCATAAAACAGCGAACAAAAGATAGCAAAGATGCCCAAAAACACTTTGGAAGTGTATTGGATTGTTAGTTTAAAATCTACAAAAAATTTCTAAGTCAAATTCTATGATAAACAAGTGAAATTTCGAAATTAAACTAAGTAGAGAAAGCTCTTTTCTTACTATTTTTTTCGTTGTCCTAGAACAGAAATATAAAGACAGTAAGCTTTGCTCAAATATGTAAATTAAGCTCTTGGAAAGCACCTATCTTTAGCCTTTAAAAATTGCCGAAAAGATTGAGACTAAAGATTAAAAGAAGCAAGCTAGATCTAATTGAATCTTTCTTTAGAACTTGAGACCTAAACTATTTGCTTTGAAGTACATAAAATAAATGAGATATTCAATCTTAGAACCAATAGTATTTTACTTTATGTGTGTTTATAACAAGTAACCAATGATATAAAATTTTGATGAGAAAGAGAAGAAAGAAATGCTTGAATTTCTTGAACCCTTGGGCAATGGAGTCTCCTATTTCGATGGAGAGTGGAGGGACTATGTCACTTCACCACAAATTTTGAAGAATGAGGGGGCAGCAAGCTAGCTTAGCCTCTCCTTCAAATGAGATATCCTGCACAACTTCAAACTTCTTGCAAAGTGGCTAACCGCATTGGTGTCATATAATTTAGAAAAATTTGAGAGCATGAGAATTAAGCAAAAATAAGCATGCACATCAAACTACCTAGCATATATAAGACAATAGAAACAAGAAGCAAGCAAGCTTCCTACTTCTATCCTATTGAAAGATAGCTCCCCTTACAAGGCCAAGATTTACCAAAAGAAATTACAAGAAATGATCAACAAGCATATACCTCATATACACCATACACATAGATGATCCACACACAATAGCTCTACATCGTTGAGTAGCCTCCAAAGCCTTTTTATTCACAATAGAAATAGTATATCGATTACAATAGCAGGCATCTCACCCAAGCTCCAAGTAGCTAACAAAGGGAGAGCATGCTCTTATTTATACAAGATTGGGTGGAGTTCCCAATGAGGAGGGCGCACCGAGTGGTAGAGATTGGGCTGCCAAGTGTGGGATGAGGGTTGCCACCTCTCCCATATCCAAACACATGTTGATTTGAAAGATTTGGTCATACAAGGGCGCGCCACCTCTCAAGTTGTGGGCAGCCACCTCAAGGGTGCGCCACCTCTCCAAGAGGGGCGCACTTCCCAATGCACATGTGCTCAATACCAAATATTCCATAATCAATCAACCATCAATCATCTTGGGTTTGTCCCCTTTGACCATTACCTTGACTTTTGTGCTTTTATTTCAACTCAAACATGTCTCCACATGTTCCTTTATTTTTGCCCTTGCTGATTTTTTATTGATTTTATTTGACTTCTTGGGTTTTTGAGAGTAAAATTAATTTTAAGTGATTAAAATCACTAATTTTACTCGAACAAGTGGGTACTTAGGTAATATGGGTGCTCTAGGTCCAAAAATGAGCATCCCCATGGCCTATTTAGTCCCCTAGTACCACTTTTTTAATGTATCTTTATTTTTTAATTAAAAATTGCCGAATTTTGACAATTTTTTAATTAACTGAAAAAATTAAAAAAAATCCTAAGGGAGACTTAGTACATTTCCATAAGACTCTAGAAAAATGTTTAGCATGGTAATATACATTAGACACTAGGCTTAGATCCATGCTCAAGCCTAACCATGGGCATATACTCCAGCTCTGGAGGAATTGAGTGAAAAAACTCATAAATTATAAATTGCCTGAAAACGTCAAAATATAATTAGTAAGTGAAAAAACACTCCAGAGTATAACTCACGCTTAGGACTTAAGGTGGCTAAGACCTTTTACAAGTTCAACATGCAAACATCTCTTATTACAATTTTTTTATGGAAATGTAAAGAGAAAATGTGGTCTTTACAACCCGCTGAACTTCTGAACTCTGAATTTTGAACAAATGATGTTCAAACTTTGGCGGCTCGCTGGAAGTCCATCTTAGTGAAACTTTGATGGATAACACACCTCATTGTTCAAATAAGGTGGTTGCTAGGATTAAAGAGATTAGTTGCTAAAATTTGGGAAATTAGTTGCTAGGATTGAGGAGAATAGTTATATCTCTCAAAGCATAAATAGGACAAGATGGGAGAAGTTGCAACACACATGGGAACACTTGAGAGAGGGGGGAGACCAAAAGAAGAAGGAGAGTGCATTTGAGAGGAGAAAGTGCAGATCCGTTGTAGCAGCAAACAGAAAGAGGGAATCTGTATAGCAGCAGCGTCGTACAGTCGTACAGCAGTAGTTGCTGCCTTCTTTCTTCAGCAGAGCCATACTTCTATTTCAGCAAGTTATACTTCTCTGTTCTACAGTGTCTTGTTTACCGTACCGCTACTAAGTTACAGCAGACTATGGAGGTACCTTGTAAGCTTTGATCATTGGAATGATATGAAGGGGAAAATCAATGAACTTGTGTGTTATTCATTTATTGTTTCTACTGTTTATTTTCCAACTATATGTATGATTGTTGCATGTTCAAAAATATCATTTATGTGATTAAATAAGTTCAGATCTGAGTTGTTTAATTAAGAGAAACATAGGACAGCACTCATCTAGGGCTTTTGGAAAATTCACAAGGTATCAGAGCTGGTCTCTTATTGAGATCCTTGAGGGTTTACAGCAGTAGATCAACTGCTGGAAACTGCCGGAAACAAGGACCAGCAGTTAGAGGGTTTCATTATTGTTGCTTGAAGGACTAAGTGTTAAATTTATGAGCTTGATTTAATACTGTAAATACTTCTTTAAATTTTGATTGTACTTAGAACTTAGCTTGACATCATTCATAAATTAGAACAGCAATAATCATAAGAAATTACCAGCATGCAAGATCACAACACATGTACCTTGGGGAAACCCTATAAAGGGAGAAAAACCCCAGCAAACAATCTCCTTTTATTGCATTAATAATGTATGACCACTTACAAATTTTCCACCATGAAATTCTGTTCTTAAAGAGCTTGCCAAGTTGACTCTAACCTGACTGTGTAACTAAGAGACCTTGCTGATTTATAATCTTAGTCACCGCATTCACCGAATTTCATCGATAAAGTTCGAAATTCAGTGCATATGAAGAGAGGCCGAATAAATTCATTGAAGTTCGGCCATTAAATTCGCCTGATCAACTAGGTCTTTAAATAATATTATTTTATGTGTTTTAGATAGCTCTGGATTGTGCCCTCCAACCTCTGACAAATGTTTTCGTCATGTTGGAATTGGCCCACGGATATATCTCTATATCGAATGTTTCACTATACGCAGAGATATAGGTATAGCTATATAGCTACTGCCTGGAATTGGCCCGCAGATGAAACATTGGCTCGCGGATCGTGTCAGAATGTCTACTGCCTCCATCGCATGTGCTTTCCCTTTGAATGTGCCCGTGGATATATTAACACCTACTGCCTCCATCGAATGTGCTTTCCATTTGAAATGTGCCCGATATATTAACCCCTACATTTACTAAGCCGTCTTAATAGTGGAAGGTTGGACTCTCATGGTAGTTAAATTAAATAAAATCCCAAGTAAAATAAAATAACTAAATTAGATTCCACTATGTTAATTAATTAAATTTATATTATATTTATATTATACAAAAATATGTGAATTGATTAATTTAACAATAAATGTATATAAGTTTATATATATATATATATATATATATATATATATATATACTTGTCGAACTTAATGGCAAATTTTATCCACTATTTTTTGCATGGCGAACTTTTTTCGAATTTCAAGATTGTTGAATTCGAACACGAACACGAACGCGGTGACTAAGTTTATAATCACCTGTTACGAACCAGCACTGAAGATGTATCTTTGTTGCCTTCAATGACTGATATACATTGCCTCTTCTGGACTGTTATGCTGCCTCTTAATGGTCTGTTATTGCTGCCTCTTATTAACTGATATTGCTGCCTCTTATTGACTGATACACCACTCTGTTATAGACTGATATACCACTCTGTTACCACTCTGGACTGGACTGATACACCACTTTGTTATGCGCCTTCTCAAGGACTGATATACCTCTCTRTTATGCGCCTTCTCAAGGACTGATATACCTCTCAGCTTCCTCACCTATTCGTTGCATARCCTGTGTGTAGAAAAGAGGGTCGACTTCTTGTTTATATAGGAGTGGAGAGGTAGAGAGGAGGGGGCTCGAATTAGAGGCATRAATGCATGCTTTTACAACTGAACATAACTCAGCAACCAGATTTAGGACTGAACTTTAACACTTCAGTTAGGAACTCGCCCTTGACATGATATGCAAGTGAAATCCTTAGCATGCACATGACATGCATGCATGCATGCAATGCATGTCATGCATGCAACATGCAACTAGACATGCATGCAATGCATGTCATGCATGCATGCAACATGCGACATGCGACATGCAACAAACTTGACAACTTTGACTTTGACCTAGACATGCAACTTTAACTTTTTACAACTTGACTCTTTACAAGGCAATTCGAATTTATTCATGGTGGATGGTGTTACACGTGCCAACGCACTAGATCAATACAATTACATCATTTGCAATATCAGGAAGATTGTTTGTTTCTAGCTCATAGGAATTTTATGTTCGACCTAACTTTTGCTAGATGCCTTGACTCTTGCTCATGGCGCACAAGGCTTGACTAGGCTCACAGAGGTTGTACGTTCCCCTTGAGTTTTGCACTAGTCTGTCTATGCTCACAGAGGTTGTATGTCCCCCCTCACTTTTGCTCTAGACTGTCTATGCTCACAGAGGTTGTACGTTCCCCCTAACTTTTGCATTAGACTTACATCTTGACTTTTGTCTTAGACTTACAAGGCTTCTACCTTTGCCTTGGTTTGACTCACAAGATCATATAGCATCTCGTTCATCCTGACTTTTTGTTTGACTCACAAAGGTTGTACGTTCCCCTAGCTTTTGTCAACACCTCACAAGACTGGTTGATTCTCCAAATCTCCCTGGCTAGCCTCAGGGTGGCCCATATGGCCTCTCATTGGAGAATGATTGTCGATGCTGCCAAATTTAACACTAAGTACTCTTGCAGGGCAAATATTTTGTTTTATTTTCAGATTTGGGAGTTTGTGCAATAGATCTCAAAGATGGAATCAACAAGCCTCTAATTTGAGGACAGATTAGATGGTGCCTCCAATGACTTGTCTTAGAAAGCTGGGGTAACGTTGCTATTGGAAGTAAACCATCTTTGGGATATCATCAAGAAGGTAGTTACTCCACCTACAGATCCACAACAGTTGGAAGCACATAAGAAGAAGGAAGTGAAGCCCAAGAGGGTGATCTTGGATGTCATGAAGGATCATTTGATTCCTCGCCTATCCGAGAAGAAAGCAATGAAGGAGATGTTCAATGCCCTAATTAGATTCTACCAAAGTGAGAACATTAACAGAAAGATGATATTACGGAACAAACTTAGATCCCTAGAGATGACTAGATCAGACATTGTTACCCGTTACCTCATGAATGTCACGCAGATCTGTGATCAACTTGCAACAATTGGGGAGAA
This sequence comes from Picea engelmannii, assembly GCA_009831015.1. Taxonomy (NCBI): domain Eukaryota; kingdom Viridiplantae; phylum Streptophyta; class Pinopsida; order Pinales; family Pinaceae; genus Picea; species Picea engelmannii. The sequence goes on from ML796033.1 coordinate 248,769, forward strand.
GACCGCAGATGCAGATCTAGTGAACATGCCACTAAATAGATTCCCAACTTCATGGGAACCATTTGTCAAGGGTATTTGTGCTCCTGAGAACCTTCCTAAATTTGAGAGGCTTTGGGATGATTACATCCAGGAGGAGACTCGAAGGGAGTTAAAGGTCGACAAGAAGGGTGGTGACGACAACCTAGCCCTAATTGGTCAAACCAAGAAGGGCAGAGGTAAATCACCCAGTAATGGTAAGGAAAAGAGTGAGGAGTCAACCTTAAAGCCAAGGAAGGAATTGAGTAAAATCAAGTGCTTCATATGTCATAAGCATGACCATTATGTATCACAGTGTCCGGAGAAGAAGAAGGGTAAAGGGAAGCAGCAACAAAATTAGATAGCGACCTCAACTGAAACTCGGATGAGCGAGTTTTCCTCCAAGTTCGAGAAGGATTCCTCGATGGTATCTTTCCTTTCTACCAGTACAGTTTCGAGGAATGCTTGGTATGTGGACAGTGGGGCATCTAGGTATATGACATCAACCCAAGAATTATTTTCAAGTCTAATAGAGAAAGACTCAAGAGTTCAGGTTGAACTTGGTGATGACACCAAGTACCTAGTAGCAGGAGTTGGTATCATTCCCTTCCAGCTCCAATGAGGTAACTCTTTAGACTTTGATGATGTGTTGTTTCTTCCATGTCTCAGAAAAAAATTTCTTTCCGTTTCGATTATGGAAGATGAGGGCTTTGCAGTAGACTTTAAAAACCAAAAGGTCCTTATCAGACTGAAGGAGTCTAACCCAGAATCATCTCAGGTGATCGGGGTTAGGGAAGGCAACTTGTACAAGTTACAGGATGAACCTATTCGAGCCCTGTTCATAACACAGACAACTTTTGCGAGTAATGGAACAAAAGGATGGGGCACCTACATTACAGAGTGTTGCCTATTCTGACGAAGATAGTCACAGGTCTTCCAAAGTTCAACATTGAGCAGCACGGAGTATGCATAGGGTGCGCACTTGGCAAGCATGTCAAGGCTACTTTCCCAAGAAGCAAGCATAGGGATAAGAGGATTCTAGACCTAGTGCATTCAGATGTATGTGGACTGATGTCAGTAACGTCAATCACAGGGAGCATGTACTATGTTTCCTTCATTGATGACTTCTCTCGCAAGACATGGATCTACTCCTTAGATACAAAGGATGAAGTCTTTGGCGAGTTTCGAGAGTTCAAAGCTCATGTTGAGAACCAGACAAGAAAGAAGATCAAGGTTTTGAGATCAAATAATGGGGGTGAGTATACTTCCAACGAGTACAAGGATTTCTACAAGGAGGCAGGAATCAAGAGGGAGCTGACTATTTCGTACAACCCACAGCATAATGGGGTTGCAGAGCGAAAGAATCAATCCATCATAGTGGTTGCTAAGGCCATGATTCATGACCAAGACTTGCCAATGTTTCTTTGGGCATAAGCATTCTACACAGCAATCTACATCCAAAACAAGTATCCTCACAAGATCTTGGAGGACAAGACACTAGAGGAAGCACTCACTGGTGTGAAACCAAAGGTGAGTCATTTTTGCATTTTTGGTTGTCCAATCTACATCCATGTACCTGTAGAGAAGAGGACTAAGTTAGATCCCTCCAGTGGGAAGCATCCACTGGTGTGAAACCAGAGGTGAGTCATTTTTGCATCTTTGGTTGTCCAATCTACATCCATGTACCTGTAGAGAAGAGGACTAAGTTAGAGCCCTCCAGCATGAAGGGTTTATTTATGGGTTACAGTGAGACTTCAAAGGCTTATAGGGTCTATATTCTAGAGCAGAGGAAGTCGGTCGTGAGCAGGGATGTGAAGTTTGAGGAGGACTTTGCATCCAAGAAGTCAAATGAGCCCATTCTAGTGACAGAGAATGAGGAGCAGGAGGCTTCAAAGGTTGAGCCAGGTTCACCAAAGACACCAGCAATTTCCAATTCAGGACAGCAACCTTCAGGTGAGAAGGAGGAGACATTAGCCCCTTCTAGTTCTGTCAAGAGACCTCAATGGTTCCCACAAACATTGAGGGATGCTCAGGAGTATGTTGTGGCCCCTAAGAGCACATCTAGGGAGAGCAGGCCTCCAAAGAAGTTTCCAAACTACATGGCATTGATGAGAAGCATCATAGATTCAAAGCCTTCCAATTTTCAGGAGGCAGTAGACCAACAAGTTTGGCGGGATGCCATGGTGGAGGAGTACACCTCCATCATGAAGAATGATGTTTGGGACATAATGCCAAGACCCGAGGGAAGTCGATAATAACTTCCAAGTGGCTCTACAAAATCAAGCATGTTGCAAATCGCAGTGTCGAGAAGTTTGTGGCGAGAGGGTTCTCCCAGAAAGAGGGAGTGGACTATGAGGAGGCATTTGCTCTAGTCGCCAAGTACACTTAGATTAGAGCAATTATATCTATAGTTTCAGTCATGGGATGGAGGATACATCAGATCGATGTGAAGACATCTTTCCTTGATGGGATCATTGAGGAAAAAGTGTACATAGAGCAACCTCAGGGGTTTGAGGTAAATGAGAAGGAGTCTCATGTTTGCAGACTTAAGAAAGTGTTGTATGGACTCAAGCAAGCACCGAGAGCATTGTATTCTAGGATCGATGGATATTTGTTGAGTATTGGCTTCACCAAAAGTGAAGCAGATCCTAACTTTTATTATATATTTGTTGGGACTAAGCTGCTTATTCTGGTGTTATATGTAGATGACTTGTTTGTTTCTTACAGGTGCAGAGAAGCTCAGTGCAGGGTGCAAAGCAAATATGGCAGCTGAGTTCAAGATGAAGGACATCATCATGATGCATTACTTCTTAGGTTTGGAGGTTTGGCAAAAACTAAGGGAAATATTCCTTGGGCAAGGTAAGTATGCAGTTGAGTGTAGATTTTCTAAGGTCCTATGAGGCTGCCATCTAAGGTCTATCCTTGACCTTAGTATGGCTCTAAGTTTCAACTGTGTGGCTGTCTTCTCTTGTTGTTTTAGGACAGCAAACAGTCACCCAACATTTTGCTCAATGTTTAATGATTAAGTGCTCTTTTAAGGTGCCCTTGCAAGTGTTTTCTTTACTCAATGTTAGCACATGCATAATACATTAAAACACATAACACTACCTCTAGATATTTAACTTTGAAATGTTGATCTACACTTCTAAGCATGCATAAATTTGACACAGGTATTTTTGGTCAACATGACCCTGGATAAAACCCCCCCCAGGGAAAACCAGTTTGGGATATATGTATATAAATGACGAGAATAGATGGTGGAATACAGCAAGTACAAAATATAGATGAACTTGTTACAATAGCATCTTGTCTCAAGCTGAAATACAAGTCCAAACTCAGAAGGTGTGCCCTAGCATGGTGCGCCCCTCATAAATGCTACCAAATCCACCATAACTGCTCCAGATGCAAGCTGTGAGCTCAAAATGGAAAACCCCTCCACAGAAATGAAGCTCTGATGTGTGGCCTCCCTCTGCAACTAATCCCACTGCAATCTGGCAGGTGTAAGTACTCCCCATTGATGACGTGCCCTCCTCCTCAAGTGCGCCCTCCTCAGAACTAGAAGCTCCCCACTAAATAACTGAGACTCCAAGCTAGATGCCTCTCTCCATGGAAGCATGCGCCCTAGCTAACCTCTCCCAATGCAATTGTTCTCATCCTCTTGCTCCTCCTACTTCTCCTCAAGTGAACAAAACAAGAAATGAAGCCTCCTTTGCCCCTTGCGCCCTCCTTTAGGATGCATAAGGAAACCTAAATGATGGATGGATGAAATCATCTCATCTCATCCCTAATCAATGGTTGAGATCATCTCACATATATCTCAACTCAAAACCCACTTCACTTAAGTTTCCATAGTTTCCATAATTTTCACTTTATGTCTATTAATTCACCCACATTGTGAATTAATTGTCACTTTAGGCTAAAATGACCAAATTTCACTTTTGACTTAAATCTCCNCACTTAAGTTTCCATAGTTTCCATAATTTTCACTTTATGTCTATTAATTCACCCACATTGTGAATTAATTGTCACTTTAGGCTAAAATGACCAAATTTCACTTTTGACTTAAATCTCCTAAGTCAAAGTGAAATTAGACACAAAGTACATAGAACAAGGGTAAAAGTCTCCCCCTTTGTGCTTAGAGACTCATAAGCACATGGGGACCACTTTCCAAGGTACCCAAATCCCAACATTGAGATCCTGAAGAGTTTTCGGATTGAGGACTGCAAACCTATGGCCACACCCATGATCACCAATATAAAGAAGGTGACAGCTTCAAATTCAGAGTTGGTGGATCCAACATTGTACAAGCAACTGATAGGCTCCTTTATATATGTGGTCAACATTAGACCAGATATATGTTTTGCAGTGAACACCTTGAGTCAATTCATGGTGGAGTCGAGGCAGGAGCATTGGGTAGCAGCAAAACATGTGCTCAGATATTTGAGGGGCACAGTAGAGTATAGTCTGAGATATCTTGGATATGGTGAAGTGAAGTTGCAGGGGTATATAGACTCAGATTCGACAGGCAGTGCAAGAGACAAGAAGAGCACCTCAAGGTGTTGTTTTAGCTCGAGATCGGCGGTGATATCTTGGTTCAGCAGGAAGCAAACTTTTGTGGCACTTAGCTCAACAGAGGCAAAGTATATGGCAGTTAGTACAGCGAGTTGTGAGGCCATTTGGATTTGCAAGTTGCTTGCAAGTTTATTTGATCAGGAGTTGGATCCCACGTTGATTTACTGTGATAATCAGAGTTGTGTCAAACTCTCTGAGAATCCAATGTTTCATGACAGGTCCAAGCACATAGGTATCAGATATCACTTCATTCGAGATAAGATTCAGAAGGAAGCAGCGAAGCTCCAGTATATTCGCACCGATCAGCAAGTAGCTGATATTCTGGTGAAGCCCTTAGCAAAAGGGAAGCTTGAAGCATTCAGAGACAGACTTGGATTGGTGCAAAATTCCCTCCTCGCTAAGAGGGAGTTTTGAGAAAGGTAGCTTGAGTAGGAGCTTCTTGCACATGTTAGGTGTGAGCGTGTGAGAAGTAGTTCCAGACGATTTCTTAATGAACACTTAGGAAAAGTGGGAAATAATACCATCTTGTAATTTCACTTAAATAAATAAAAGTCAAAGTCAAATTTTCCATGTTCTAGTCTTAGAAATCTAAATGAAATATTCTAGAATATTAGTGAGTTAGATTGTTCTAATCTTAATCGTACACATCATTGTTGAGATAAGGTGTTTGCTAGCATTAAGGTGATTAGTTGCTAAAATTTGGGAAATTAGTTGCTAGGATTGAGGAGATTAGTTCTCTCTCAAAGCATAAATAGGACAAAATGGGAGAAGTTGGAACACACATAGAAACACTTGAGAGAGGCGGATACCAAGAGAAGAAAAAGAGTACATCTGAGAGGAGAAAGTGCAGATCCATTGTCGCAAACAGCAAGAGGGAATCCGTACAACAGCAGCACCGTACAGTCATACAACAGTATTTGTTGCCTTCTTTCTTCAGCAAAGCCATACTTCTATTTCAGCAGGTTATACTTCTTTGTTCTGTAGTGTACCGTACAGCTGCTAAGTTACATCAGACTGTGGAGGTACCTTGTCAGCTTTGATCATTGGAATGATAAGTTGATCTAAAGGGGAAAATCACTGTGTATGTGTGCTATTCATTTATTGCTTCCGTTGTTTATTTTCCAGCTATATGTGTGATTGTTGCAAGTTCAAAAATATTAATTTCTGTGATTAAATAAGTTCAGATCTAATTTATTTAATTAAGCGAAAAATAGGATTGCAGTCATCTAGGGCTTTTGGAAAATTCACAGCATGTACATGATAAGACATTGAATCTGTCCAAAATGTATCCAGATCAGAACCTATATAGATTGATGATATATCCTTCCCCAATCCAGATCCATGAAGGATCTGTTGACCACCTATTTCGACTAGGGGTCAACTCCATGTACCATGAAGTTGTGTACCGTGGGGTACAATGTTTTTTGAAGACGTTCTACAAGGCAATTTTTGCCCCGGCACGTCTTTCTGTAATTGGAATGTCCGCTCCCCTGCGTGGGATAATAATGTAATGAGTCAACATGAGTCATATTTTAGGTTAGTTACCTAGGACTTTATCTTTAGGGAAGTCCTTTCATCGAGTGTGTTTTATCCTCGAGTAATTTTTAATTACCCTTGAGTTTTTCACTCACAATAATCCTCCAAAGTGGTGAAAGGCATTCTAATGATTGAGCCCAATGGGTGACTAGGCTCTAGGAATATTGTAAATGACCATGCTAGACATCTCCTAGAGTCTTGCGRAATTCCGTTGAGTTTTAATAGTTTTTTTTAATTTATTAAAATTACCATTTAATGGTAATTTTAATTTATTAAAATTACCATTTAATGGTAATTTTAATTTATTAAAATTACCATTTAATGGTAATTTTAATTAAATTTGATGTAAAAATGWAAAAAWTTGGTCCTAGGGGATTTTGATAAGAGTATGGGTACTCAAAAGAAATGGCATAAGACCCCCTACACCTTTGGACCAAGTTTCAGCTCAAGTGGACAAGTTTTGCTAGGTCATTGTCCATGAGGAGTCCAARTCAGTCTAGAGTCAGCAATTAATTTCTTTAATTTGGCTAAGTAAAAATGCCAAATATTGTAAAATGAGCAAAAAGTCATGAGAGTGAGTGGGAAAGATTTCCTAAACCGTTTCCTAAGTTAGAAAGGTGATTTTCTAACTTAACCCAAACCTCCTTGCTTAGCCACAACCTAAATTGACCATCTCCCTAAGAAAAGTGCGCCCCCTTGGTGGTTGACTTAGCCAAAAGTTAAAATTAAAGGGAAAGCCCACCTAAAACCCTAAGTGCGCCCCCCTTGGTACTTCGCCAAAAGTTATAATTAAAGTGAAAGCCCACCTAAAACCCTAAGTGTGTCCCCCTAAGGTTCTAACTTAGTGGTTGGGTGAGCTAAAAGGTGTTTTCCCACTTCCTACACTCAACCCTCAAACCCTAACTTACCAAAACCCTAAAAAGTGTCCCCCTCCTTGAGATGCTCACTCACTCTTAGCAAATGGCACTTGGAGCTCATCCAAGAGGGGTCTCTCTCCTCTCCCAAGTATAAAAGAAAGCCTACCCCCCCTCATTTCATCATCTATTCTCATAGCAAGTTTATGCTGCCCAAATCTCTCCCATTCCTCTCTCTCATTTTGCTCTTTATCTCTTGTAAATCTTGCTGCAAGTATTTGCAACAACATTTTTCTCAATGATAGAAAAGCTTTGGAGGATCCATGGTGTGCAGTGAGAGTCTTCTTGGTGCCATTTTTATGCTTCAATGAGGTGATATATTTGCTTTGTTTTCTTTGTGTAATTCTTGCTTAAGAATTTAGTTTAGGAGATCCAAGCAAAGTATTTTTCTTGGATAAATTTATGGTAGTATTGTTGTAGATTTAGTGAGCTGATTTTTTTATGATATTGCAAAGTATTTTGTTATCTCATTTGAATCTACTCAGCTCCTTTCATTTTTTGTAGCAAGATCTCACACTTTGGCAGGTCAACCAACATAAGCCTCTAATATTTTATATTTTATTTTCTGTCATTTCCCTTTTTCTTTTGGGCAAATTTCAGTTCTGTAATAGGCTTAAATTTACATATTTTCTTGTTGATTTTTATATGTAAAATTTATGTTATGTACTAACAGAAATTTCTGAGTGTTTTTTGTTGTTTTACAGCATTTCCAGCAAGCTTTAGCTCGCTGTTTTTTGTAGGTTCTCGCCAGAACAAGGGGAGGTGCTTCCCATTTGGGGCCTCAAAACACTCAAGAAGAGCCTCCCAATTTGGGGTATCAAAACCCCTTCTTCTTTTCTCTATTTCCTTCATTGTAAGAAGCCCAAGAGAGTCTCTTGGGCTTGCATTCTTCTCATAGCTTCATATTTCTGTTTTGTAAATAATAATTAAATTTTCCTACACCTTGCAAAGTGGTTTGGCTTATAGCCAACCCATGCAATATCGTTAGGCTAGGTATTTAGTTTTCTATTTTATGCATCTAATTATTTGCCCCACTTGTCCTTAAGGCAAGGTTGTGAGGCTGGGTTTATTTGTTTATCTCTTAAGTTATTCATTTAATTATTCACCCACTTGGCACAAAACTGGTAGGCTTGTCCTTCTCCTTGTGTCTTTGTTGAGGTTGCTAAGTATTTGGTTTATTTCTTATTTGCCCCACATGTCCTTAAGGCAAGGTTGAGTGGCTAGGTGCAATTGTTTTACTTTCCAAGCCTTTGTACTTGCATTGATTTATTTTGCCTACACCTTGCAAAGTGGTTTGGCTTAGCCAACCCATGCAATATCGTAAGGCTTGCATTTCTTGTATAATTTGTTAAGATCTTTTTAAGTTGGGAATTAATCATATGTTGTAAATCTTTTTTGGAAGTAATCATATTCTATAGCTTTTAGGATTGGAAGTAATCATATCTAGTTTAACTAGGCACCCAAACTGATACAACTTTCACCATCAAAAAGGGTGACTTGTGGAAGCTACAGGGGGTGGAAGTCGGGGACAGCTTCACGACACTAAGTGTCCTCCCTACTTGAGCACTCAAGCATTCCAGATTGACCTGTGGAGCTAGGGAAGGACCTTGTTTGTCCTTCTTCTTGAGCACCCAACGATCATTTTGGTCAAAGCAGTAAGAGTTTATGGGTAGACACATAGTCTAGGCTTGCATCCTCACCTAGTTTAATTAAGGTTTAAAACTCTTCTAAAACTCTAACTACTCAACCTTTACTTTTCAGTTTAAGCATCTCAATACAAGTTGTGTAATTTTACTTTCTTGCACTTTACTTTACAAGCAATCATTTATCTTTCAAGTCAAGTTACTTTTCTATTGAGTTGGGCGCATCTACTTTCAAGTTACTATCTCTAAAAGTTGTGCATTGTCTCTCTTTGGGTGATTTACTTTCAAGTCTTCTTACTTCCTAAGTTGTGCACTAGTTCTCATAGGCAAGTTATTTCCAAGTTAGTTCTAGTTACATATTTCATTTGTGGATATCTCATGTTCATTGGTATATTGCTTCTAATTATTCCTTAGTTCTTTTGTATAAATTGTGCAATTATCTAAGTGGTTATTCTTTTCCCTGTATATTTTGTTCATGTTATGTTTCATTTATTTCATTTGTAAATTGTTATGGTGTAAGTTAAAATATTTATTCATTAATTAATTCATAGCATTGTTATCTTTATATTTTTGTAGTGTAATCTTAGTGAATCCATTTTACCCAACCTTTAGGCACTGGTCTTAGTCAACTTGTAGGTGAAAGGTTTTTCCTGTCATTGAAGCTTTGCATTGCGTTGTTGCTTGTCATATAGGTTAGGTCTCCCTAACTTAACAATTAAAATTAACTCCTAGATCACATTAATCGACTTACATAGTAAGTAGGGTCTACCCCCTTTAGCTTCCCTAGGAGTGAGCCTAGACGGAAAAAGTCCAAGTCGAGGTGACAGTAGGTTTGGACTTAGGCATTGTGCCTCCAAGGACACAACAAGTGGGTTGGAGACTTCTCCACACTTGTAGGTGTGTATAAGGACGGCAACAGGATCTAATATGTACTCAAGGAGGATCCAAATCAGATATATGTCCAGGAATATCTAGGAGGAAGGGGAAGGATCCAGTAATATGGTTGTTCCCCATTTCGCATTTGAAAAATCATCATGAGTGGAGTTCTCATTTTGTATATTGTGCATCACTTCCATCTATGTTCATCACATGCACATATTGTATAGACTATGAGGTCAAGATCAACATCACAAAATGGTTAACACCTCAAGTAACATATCATAGATGTCAAGTGATGTTCACAACCAGCTCCAGTTCCATTCTCACTCCTAGGTTGTTAGAGGGACAACAGTAGAAACCATTCTAGCTGTCATTTGCATATCAGATCTGGATCCTACTCTTCTATTTTGGTATCCTAGCACTCCATTATGGTATATTTCTAGCCAGACAAGATTTTAAAATGTATACAAAATGGAGAAATAACCATTATTGAAATAATCATTACCAGCAATAAAATCAAACACAAACAAAAAGCATTACAAGTGAGAAAAAGACGATAGCATCTCATATCATATCCTGATGACTACTTCGTGTAATGTAAAAATGTTAAACATCAATAACCCACGTAAATCCTTTATTGTCTTTTATTACTTTGTGTTCCTTTCAAAGTGGTAGCCTGACATAAATTTTTCAACTCAATCATTGACATATCCTTTTCCCTTTATTTATGTTACAGAGAAAAACAGAAAATATCCAATTAGTTCATCAAAAGCAAAAATAAGAAAGAAAAAAACGAGAACCTCCTCGCATGACAGAAATTAAAAAGGCATATATCATGAAGTTGCAGTTTCAAAAAGCTTAAGGACATTAAGCAACATTCTGCTCACCACGGTGGGATTAATCAAGCTACCATCTGCAGTTTTTGCTTCAGGAAGGACAACCCATGAAGGAATCATGACACAGAAACTCCATCCAGTCCGTGAATCATGTGGCCAAATAGTATCACGTCCAGTCTACCAAAATTGAAAACAGCATAGTCAATCATTGTTATAAATCCTTGAAGCTCTTTAAAATGGCCAGATGTTTTGTTCATATCTTCAATTAAGAGTGACTTCACATGGGGTCAAACCAATATTCAAAACAAAGGGGTTGAGTTTTATGCTCACTTAAGCTATTTATGTGTATTGATTCAAGCAATGCTGAAGAACTTCATAATAAAAGGATATATGCAATAAACTAGATATCAAAACATAAGATGGGAGACACGGTCAGCACTTCTGAAAAAACAAATATTTTAAAGTTCATATTACTATTTCTGTCACAAAAACTTCCAATATTGTAGATGACAGAACTGTCAGTGTGAAAGTGAAACTACAGATGTTGTCATGTGATTGGAACAAAAGGAGTGGGGAAGCTCATGTTTGAAAAAGGTGGTGCCATGAAAAAAGAGATAATACAGATTTGTATCTGAATTTTGTTAAATTAATTAAAAAGTACCTAGGACAAGTGTTTCTCATCACTTAGGTGCATAGGGGTGAAAAAGTGTCCAATGTGGTCCCTAGTGAATTAATTTCATGAGATGTGAAATTAAAAGTGACTTTATGATAAGTTAATGAAGTGGGTGACTAAAGGGTCTCTTAATCAGCACCATTGATCTAACTCAATCTCCACTGTTAGATCATGTGACTCTTCAACTTCCTCATTGAGTCGAATTAGGAAAAGGAGGGCGCCCCACTTTTGGCATTCTTCATGAGAATTTGAGAGTGCAAGAAAGAGAGCTGAGAAAGGAGGAAGAAGTCGACTTGCAGAGCTAGAGGCACGAATTCCAAGACAAGGCACTAGCATGCATTTCGAGGAGGCAGCTACAGCATGAGAAGCTGACTGTACTGTACAGATTGAGGCAGACCGTACACTGTTGGAGGGCACAGAAATCGAGGAAACTTGCTGCACGGTTTCCTAAGCAAGTAATGGCACAGAAGTCGAGGAATGTAGCAGGCAGAAATTTCTGAGTTATTTATAATCAGCAGGCACGATTTTCAGGGCATTGCACATAATTTATTGCTGGTACAGCCCTACTGTGTACGGATTTCTGGGCACAGAAATCAAGGAGCTGTTTTGCATTGTTTTCTGGGCTGTTTGGACTCTTGGAGTTGCACAGAAGTCGAGATAAGTCTGATTTTATTGCTGTTGATATCTGCTGTAAAGAAAAATTCTCAGAGCTCAAAAATAATAAAAAGCCTCCCCCCTCTCACTGGTTTTCCCCTTGCGGGTTTTTCCAGGGTCTAAGTTTGACCAAAAATCTGTGTGTACATTTTCTGGGTGTGTTTTATTTCTGGGTTATTGCTGTAGCAGACTTCATGTGTTTCATTTCATGAACTATATTTTTTTTGCTAACTAATTTGCAGCTGAAAAATGCAATGTGAGTTGGGCATTAAACTATGTTGTCTCATTGAGACTTGAAACCAGGTTGGGGTCTGAAATTTCTACAAATTTTGGCATAAAGAATGTGGATTCTAGCCTCAATTTGAATAGGAATAAAACATATAATATTTCCAAAAGTGGAGAAAGGTATACATACATAATCTCATATACAGGCCTTGGCAATATAAAGGCAGCAGTTGTGCTATAGTAATATTCATTAAGAAAACTGTTGAGTTTGAATATTGCAAATGATTAAGACAGATACTTCTTGAACAGGAAAGAAAGTTGCGATTATTTGAATGGGGAATATTTCAGCTTGAATGTCAAAGCAGGAATGTGTATTGGTTCAAGCAATGCTGAAGAACTTCATAATAAAAGAATATATGCAATAAACTAGATATCAAAACCTAAGATGGGGGACACGGTCAGCACTTATGAAGAAACAAATACTTAAAAGTTCATATTACTATTTCTGTCACAAAAACTTCCAATATCGTAAATGACAGAACTGTCAGTGTGAAAGTGAAACTAAAGATGTTGTCATGTGATTGAAACAAAAGGAGTGAGGAAGCTCATGTTTGAAAAAGCTGGTGCCATGAAAAGAGAGATGTTACAGATTTGTATCTGAAATTCGGCATAAAATATGTGGATTCTAGCCTCAATTTGAATAGGAATAGAACATATAATATTTCCAAAAGTGGAGAAAAGTATACATGTACAATCTCATATACAGGCCTCAGCAATATCAAGGCAGCAGTTGTGCTCTAGAGATATTCATTAAGAAAACTGTTGAGTTTGAATATTGCAAATGATAAAGACGGATGCTTCTTGAACAGGCGAGAAAGCTGTGATTATTTGAATGGGGAATATTTCAGCTTGAATGTCAAAGGGATTTTTTATATTTATATGCAGTTATGTCCAGATAACAAGGGGAGGATGACAAGAAGATATAGAGCCATCACATAAACCGAAATCTTGACATAAGAGAAAAATGATATAGGAGCAGTCTATGAAAAAAGTGCTCGTCTCCAATTCATTTGGAGAAAGCCTTATCATATGTTGCACATTCTTATGAGGAGAAGGGTAGGTGTTTCTGTTGCTGCATGGGTTATCCACTCATACATAAACTTACAAAAATTTGCAGCCATTAAAAGTAGAAGATGGTTCTGTCATATAAATTTTGGAGGAGAAGGAACACACACAGAACAACTATACATTAGTAAGGCAACAACCTCCTTATATCTTGTAGATCATCTCATGTCAAATTTCCAATAGTAAGCAATCTGTCTTCAACAGTTAATTTGAAGAAGAAATTGCATTGTGTCATGACATCACTGGTTAAAACTTAATATGTTTAAGCTTTGTGATGTGGCTTACTTAAGTGCCTCCAAAAGGGTTTCATCTGTTTACCTTAGTTTCTGGCTCCGATTCTCTCTTTGGGATTAGGTTTTGCTGGTTTGAACTAATTAAGAATGTTTGTTGTTTTAACAACAGCTAACATAAAAGATAAATGTCTGGCGCAGTTTTTTCTGCTCGTAATTTACCAAGCGTATTAGCACTAGAAACATACCTGAAAATTGATCAGACAAGCTGATTTTGAGGTTTTATGCATAGATCATTGTTCAAAATAAACCCCAATTCTTTACGTACTTAACTAGAGTCCAGTAAGAGTTGGCAGTGGGCAGTGGGCACTAAGGCCAAAGATATCATCTTAATGAAAGGGTCAGACGACTGGGTTGCCTGGCAACCTCGAGAGTCCGGACAAGATGGATCTAATGACAAATATTCAGAATAATCTCTCTCCCTAAAAACAAAGCATATGATCTGATCAACAACATCAGCTAGGCATTTTGCCACCTGCAGCCATCATAGCATTTTAATAGCTGGATTTATGCTAAATTCAGGCCTTGTCACTGCTCTTCACAGCTACATAAAGAAATTAAGAACTGGAGTGAAAATGAAGGGAAAGAATAGAGCTAAGAACGAGAAGGGTGGAGACGATGACAGGGATATGCATGACATCCTGGAAGACATTCTTTGAAGCTCTGTCCAGGCTCAATAGGAAAAGACTGGCAAAAGCACAGATTCTGCTGGTGCCATCCATCAACCAGTCAGCACTTGGGAGATTATCTCATATACTGACAAATTTGTCAAAGATTTGGGTCAGAGAATGACAAACTTAGAAAATCACGTCATTTCACTTGGCAAGTCTGTTCAAGTTTTGTTAGACCTTCACAAAGAAAGTTCATGAAGCTTGACAAAGCATTTCCAGCCTTTGGAGGATGAGTAAGATACCAATGGCACTTATGATCTCTCTTTCTATCTTCAGCATAGCATTTTGGTTATACCAGAAGCTATCCATTTTTTTGTTTTTATAAAGTCAGCTTAAGTTATGAGGAATTGTATATCTTTTATGCAGGCCTACTAAAACCTTTCGTTTAATTGTAAAACTCGGTTCACCTCTCTTTGATGTCTATCTATAGGTTGACAGACAGCCTTAGATTACCTACAGACTGCAGTAATGGTTTTTTGTAAGAGGCTAGCACAAGATCGTTGTCGTCTAATTTCAAGACCCCATCTCTATACTTTGTAAATATTTTTGTCAATATAATGTTTCCTTTAAACAATCAAAAAAACAATCCAGTAAGAGTTCAAGTACCAAGATATGATATATGACAGCATCTTTACTCTCGTCCAGTTAACTATGACAAGAGTGACTTATGAAATCTATGTTTGTTTTTATTAATAAAATCCAAAGCCACATAGTGTTGATGTTTTGGTAGCTGCGGGAGGATCTTTCCCTCCTGGATGACCTTTCTTAGATGAGGAGAAGATTCTGGAAGCAAGAGATCCATTGGATAGATGTTGAAATACCCTAGAAGAGAAGTCATCCCAGAAGAATAAAGTATAATGAAAAGACACCTTCCCAGAAGAGAAGTTGGCCCAGCTAGAAGGACAGGAAGACTATAAATAAGGAGGCACCTTAGTTCATTTGTTCATTCACTCACACTCTCCCAAAACCAGATTCATCCAAGGTAGAGCCAACGCAATTTGGTTGGTGGTTAAAAGAAAAGAATGGTAGAGAGGTACAATTTGCAGGTGTGGATCAGTGGCAGGGAGAGCAATTTGCAGGTGTGGATCAGAATCTCTAGAAGTTATGGCAGGCCCGAAAAGCTGGTTTGTGAAATTTGATACACTTTGGTACCTACATGTAGAATGAGCAGTTTTTCAGAGTTGAAATCCACTTCTACATTTGCAATAGGCGGGCTCAAATTTTCAGCCAACATTAACTGTCATCCGTATAAAAAGTCAGTGGTCAAACAGGTGGTTGATGAGATGACTTTCTTGGCATCAGGCACACCAGTTACATGTCATGCAATCAGAATTACATTTCAATTGGTGACAGCTTCAAAATCTGAATTTTGGAGTGAATTTAAGTGATGGTCTGCAGACAACTTCGACGCATTTGGTCCAAATAAATTTGTATTCTGGAACAAATGTTTGGTTTCGACATGACCATTAAAGGAAGGGTATTACAGTTAGATTATTGTAACAGTAAAATATTTATTATAGTTAATTTGTACTTTAGTTGAATAAAGTGACGTATGTTAATATAGTCACTCGTCATATTTAGTTTAGCTTAGATATTTGATTAGTTTCTAATTAATAAATTATGGGAATACGAACTGTCACTTGCTCAATGTAGCCACATAAAAGATGTGTTTTGGAAAATGAAGAATCTATTCAAATATTCTCTCTTGATTGTTACTCGGAATTTTCTGCTATGGTGTATGTGCATTAGCTAACATAGATAAGGAATCGCATACAATGGCTCCAAGCATAATAATGATGATGAGTTGCACAACTCTGTGAGAAATAGAGGAAGGTCTTCCAATAACCTTAAGTGGTAACAATATTAAGAATCATATACATGTGTCTGAGAATGAGTATTATAGTCTCGTATATACTACTTTCTTAACCATTCCTCATAGGGTCCAATTCATAGCCGACATGCCATTCCCTTATACAAGTGATCTCTGATATTGACTAGAGGGATCACAACAGCACCTTTCCATTCCAAAACATAGATAAATTTCGGAAATTTCCTGACTGTGTTAACTAAATTGGCCACCACACTTCATTCGATGACACCACACTTGTATCCCAAGACCAAAGTTCCAATAGTTGAGACCCCCTTGCCACAGCTGCCAAAAACCCGACAATACAAAAGCATATCTAAGCAATCAGATAATTGCCTCCAAAATAATGAACATATCCTATCCACAAACTTTATCTAGCAATACAGTTCTTATAAAATTTTAGCATGACAGCTTTTGGTCTAGATTAATGTGCATTGCGCTTCTTAGATAGAGTTCTTTCAAATAGGAAATTTCCCCGGTCACCCAACTGATGAATTTCGATAATATTGACAGGCTTCAAGACTTTTCGAGGCCAACCTAAAAATTTTGTCGATCTTTGTCTTAAAATAAGACATTTTTAAGTGCTTCCTTTAAACTCTAGAAGCATTACCATCAGAACGAATCCGTCAAGCACCACAGGTAGCCCTTTTTCACCACCGAGACAACCCCCAAAGAGCAAACTATTAATCACAAGCACTTCCGTTCAGCTAAGCCTCTGTGACCAGGGCTACTCTTCAATCAAAATAACCCAGGGCTTGCACCTGACACAACGCAACCGCTTATTTGTGCCTCTGCGAGAATTGAACCTTGGTGGGTGTCCGAGTCGACACACGCCACTGCTTTCACTGCTGAACCGCAACCCAATTGGTAGACTTTACACATTTGGCCAGAAAGTCTTCATCACATAGCCCTTAATATATTTCTAACCGAAAATCATTCCAGTGGCATCACCAACAGGCATGACTGAAAAATCCCAACATGCTAGGAAAGCTCATAATAAAAATTCTGAAATTCTAAAACCAACATATTTTAAACATGCTTACAGTCGAATAAACCAGATGTCTAATTGGGCATTAAATGCAAACAAACAATTAAAATCAACTGGGGTTTGCCCGACTCGGTTTGGCCACAGCTTCCACTACCTAGAGATCCACCATGGATCCATCCCAACAATAATCTACATCAAAAATTCCCTATATCTTTCATAATTTCCTCCTGATCAAACATCGGGTGCTCGCAGAGATTGAATTTGCAATACCAGTAGCAATATGTATACAAACAAAAAGAGAATTCAATGAAATCTTAATCGTTCTGCTACAGAAAAGGATCTCAAAACTGAAAATTAAATGAAAGAATGGATGAATTGTTACCCATTTGCGAGGGGGAGGGCTCCAATCCATTCCCAGAGGCAATGGCGATGTCCCATCGTGGCGATACTTGGGAGGGCTCCGGGCGTTCATTGTCTGTATTATTTACACAGCGCTTCCCTTTGTCCCTGGTAGATAATATCAAGGATTTTCAATTGTTTGTCTGTAATTTTTCCGATCCAGTCGTCCTAAAAACTTCGTTTACGGACAGCCAGATAGATCCGATCTGCCGGAGCTGATCCAATTGTAGCCCCGTCTGAACAAACCCTTGCTAACTTTGAAGGGAAAATTGTATGCAGATGTTTAGGTGTCGTTCTATTTCTGTGGAATTTTGCTGCCTTCTTGTCCATGTGTATATTTGTCTCTCCTAATATTGATTATATTTTAGTTTTTATATTGACGCATACTTGCACTCTCGGCCTTGCGTGCTCTTCCAGGGGATTGGGAGGGTGGGACTGGGGCTTTTAGAGGGTGTTCAGGCGTGTAAACGAATGGAAAGTGGTTGTGGGCTTAGCTATGGTGTAGTTGTAAATAAATGAGTTTTTCATTATTGGTTGGGGGTGATTCTTACTTGAGGGTGGTGCTGTATTTGGGATAGGAGTAATAATTTTGTTAATTTCATTAAAAAAAATTAATAATATTAATATTAAAAAATATATATTATATTAGTAATAAGTGTGAATTTTTTTACATGAGAATGTAGATAGATGTCTTTAGATTCATCTATAATGTCGAGGGAAGTAAGGAGGTTTCCCTAAAATCTATGAAGTACATTCTAATTAGTCCAAGGGGTTTCTTGTTATTGGGTTTGGTTTGATGGTAAAGTTGGATTTTTATTTTTCCATCAAGATTTTAAATTTTTTTTAAGGATATGTTTTTGTTTTTTTTTTCATCAATTCATCTTCATAAGTAAGTTAGTTAATGCAATTGGCAAAAGGCAAGTCATGGACAGTTTGGATAAAATAGGTAGCCATTTGATTGCTCTTTATAAGGATAATGGATAATTATAGTGAAAGTGTTATTTCATTGTAATCAATTTGTATTTACAAGTAGTGTCCATGTAAAAAGTGGGATCTAAAGGGATAAAAATTCTGCAATATGTTTATTTCATTAAATAAATAAAGAGTTTCTTGTAAACTTTTAAGGAAGCAAATAAGTTAAATTTTCATATTTTTAAGTATTTTTAATAGAAGAAGGTTAAATATTTTATTATTTTGATTTTTGGATTTTTGAGTTTGTTACTAAGGGAATTTGGCCATAAAATTTGTATTGAAATTGCATTTTTAGATTGTTGAAATCATTAATTTTCATATATAAATGAATTTAGTACTTCAAAATGTCGATATTGATTTTATAATATTAATTATTAATATCCACAAATTCATTAATTTAAAAAGATTTTTACTAAATTTTAGGTTAAAATATCAATTTCCTTTCTCTTGATTTTAAATTGCTTAAAAATATCAATTCCTAAAACAATTAGACTAGAGCAAGGATTGAAATTTAAGATCAATCACCTTATACTAGAAAATAACCAATTTGTAAAATATTTATATTATAGTAAATATTTAAATTTAAATTTAATTTTATCCATATAATTAACCACCACATTTAAAATTGAGTGGAAGTTCCAACAATCTTAATAAATTAAATATACAAAACAAATTTGATGAAATAAATATCTTATTTAATAATCAAAAATAAATCTCACTTATTTATTTAAAAAACTATCATTTTTAATAATAATATATTTTTAAGGTCATAGTCAAATTAGACATCAAATTGATGTATGAGACCCCCCTTGTTTGTGGGACAAGGGACTAGTAAAGTCTACAGACATATACATACCCTACCCCCTCTAGATTTGAACTTGTGACCTTTTAGGATGAAACAAGTGTTCTTAACCATTAGGCCCACTCATTCCTCTGAAGAGGTCACAAGTTCAAATCCAAAGGGGGTCCCTTGTCCCACAAACAAGGAGGTCTCATACACCAATTTGGTGTCTGACTTGGTTGTAACCTTAAAAATAAATTATTATTATTATTATATTTAAAGTGAATTTTACATTTATCATTAAAATAAATAATAATATAAAATAATATTTTATATGAATGATGATGATGATTAACAACCAAAAATAAATATAGAGAGAGAGAGAGTTAAAATCAAATATAGTATAACTTAGTGATACAAAATTTAATAGTACAATATTCATTCATTTAAGGATAAAATTTTTTGTGATATGAATCTACTATATGCCAAATGTGATTTATTAATTATAAAATTATATATTATTTAAAAATAATTTTAAATTTTATAAATTATGAATTTATAAATTTAAATATCCAAAATTAAAATTAAAATATTAATATAAATAAATTTTAATTTTATACTAATATAATATAAAAATTTATTTTAAAATTTATAACAAATATATATTAAAATATATACATATATGTATATAAATAATATATAAACAACATCTTTATATACGTAAGTGACAAAGAGATTATTTTAATAAATAAAATGTCATGCATGATAAGTAAGTAGTGGGCCTTCTCCAAAAGTGATGTCTAATTAACTCTCAAATTGTTTGAGGGGAATTGTTTACATATACCAAGTAGATTACTTTGATTAGTTTTCTTATGATAGTGCGTGAATCATACATGAGAGGGTTATTGGAAGCCTTGTCTTCTATATGGACTTATGTGAAAGTTATTGGTTCCTATTGAGGAAGGTTTAGTCCATAGTACTTGTATTAATTATATAATTCATGAAAAAATATATGATTATGATAATGGATAATTGGGAAATATGTAAGTAAAAAAACTTATAACGGTTTAAGAAGTATATGTTGAGGGTATTAAATGAACTATTCAATCATGGGTTTTTCTAAAAGTGATGAAGAATTTGTTATCATGGGTTTTTCTAAAAGTGATGAAGAATTTGTTATTGGAGAATTTGTTATTAGGTTTTTCCTATGTTTTATAGTCTATGTTGAGGGAATCACTTGGTCTTTCTTGGTCCAAGGTATTCTTCCTTAGAGAAGGGTGTTACCTCTTCTTCAGTCATTCTTCAATTGTACATTAATTATACTCGTGGAGTCTAGTCTTGCATGAAAACCTTGGAATTATCACCAAGTGTTGCATGTGCACCTTGGAATCATCACCAAGAAGGTGCACCACATGTGCATGAGGCTAGGAGAACTCACCACATGTGCATGCATGAGTGAATCTCAACTCCACTTGTGCAAACTAGTTAATTGTTAATTGCATGGCTACTTAACTATGAATAAGTGGCAGTTTACTCAGGTTTATGTTAGTGCATGTCCACGTCATCTCTAGAAGCTCAACTCTAGTGAATTAGTTTCTCATGTAGAGTATATCATATGTAATTTTCCCATTCATTCATTATGAAATACAACTCCCTTCATTCTCTCTTCATATTCTTGTCTCAAGACTTTGCAATTGTTGTTGTTCCTTGTTGCATGCTAGATTATTTGTGCAGGTTATTCAACAATTTCACATATTCCTCTCATATTAATTTATTCAGAATTTGGTTTCGGAATCGCATTATACTTCCTTGTAATGAACAAAAAAAATCACTTCACTAATTTAATCATATTTTATCTCATTACAATAGATATGGGTATTCTTTTGGTTTGGACATTCTCACTTTGAAGGATAATTACTCTATCAAAATTGTTAAAGATTTAAATTTGGCTCATCTCTTTAAAACTTATAAATATGATTTAGGAAGATTATAACAATATTGAATTTTAACTAACATAATTTTATTTTAATTACAAATTTATCAAATATTAAGAAGGATTTTTTTAATTATCTAAAATTGATTTAAGTTATTATGATCTCATTCAACTTCATAAAACTCATAATTTACAAGTTATACAAATATGGATATGTAAAAACACAATTTTGATTATTATTAAGATATTTATATTTGCATTGTAATAATATTTCTATGTAAATATGATGTTTATATTATTTTTATTTATGTATAAATCTAATCTATCTCTTTTTTATTTCTATATAGTAATTTTTATATTAGGTGTATATATCAAATTTCTCTCCAAATATTTATATTTTAGTTTATATTTTTAATTTTTAATTGACTAATATATAATATATAATATGACTATAATTAATTATTATAAGTATTGTGTTTTTTTAAAGATGATGTAAGCTTTACTCTTTTTACATTATCATATTAGAGTGTAAATGTACCTCACTATTTTATATATACATTAAAATGGTATAATAAACCATTTAACAAATATAAATTATATAAATATTTTATTAAAAAAAAACATATATGTAATTTTAGTATCCTTATTGACAATGTGCTTCAATAATATTATGATTGTATTTTTTTTTGTTGTTCATTTGTATTTGTTTAGATTGTGGGAATAATTTAGGTATGTTACTCTAGCAGATCATAGCCTATGTTGGATAGATCATAGCCTATGTATTTTATCATGCAACATATATTAAAGTGTTGAACTTAGTCATATTGGTATTAGCTAAAATGTGTTGTATGTGTTCAATGGGTAATTAAGCATTGTTTGTTCTGGTTGGTTTAGATATTTGGAGGTTAGGTTTCATTCTTTTAATGTCATTTGTTGATCCAGGTGGATATTGGTGGCCACCGACCTATTCCAACTTGCTCCTCGTGTTCATTTTTGTTTAGCACGTTATTTTGTACTGCTTTTTAATTGTGGGTTCTATACTTATGGGACTGTCAGAAGCCCCACACATCCTCCAGGTGGATACGGGTGGCCTCTCGCCTAATCCAACTGGCTTATTTTGTATGTTTTCATGTCAGCACATCTTGTTGTACTTTCGGGGCCATTTTGGGGCCCTAAACGTTGTTTAGACAAAGTCAAAGTTTGACAATGGAATGTGTATCTCTCTGAAAGACCTTTCCAACGGGATATTACGCTCCTAAAACGGAGGTCGTATGCAAAAGTTACGGCCCTAGGAAGTTGAGGTACCAAATTAAACCAACTTACCTATAGGGCCCACGTGATTTTGGGTGTTTCACCTTCTAGGGTTAGGTTTTTGGATGTCTAGCATTTTGGCATTCATGAGTAATATCAAAAAAACAATGTTTAGGGCCCCAAAATGGCCCCGGAAGTACAACAAGATGTACTGACATGAAAACATACAAAATAAGCCAGTTGGATTAGGCGAGAGGCCACCCATATCCACCTGGAGGATGTGTGGGGCTTCTAACAACCCCAGAAGTGTAGATCCCTTCGTGATAGTGTAAGGCCCATAATGAAGTGGGCGAAGCTTCTGATGGGGCCCGGTGAGATGCTCCTTCTGCAGATATAACCAGACTTTGTCGCCAACCTGAAACTGGTGTGATACCCTGCGTTGATCATGGCTCTTCTTGTACTTAGCATTGGATTTCTGCAAAATCTCCTGAACCTGTTGGCGGATGTGTTGAATCCGCTCAATGAATCTGGTGACTTTGTCGATCACAGACTTATCAGGGGAAGAGTTTGTCTGTGAGGTGGCAAGAGGGAGTGCAACATCAATGGGTCCCAAGGGTTGGAATCCTAGACCCACCTGAAATGAGTTATGGTCTGTGGAACTATGAAGAGCCCTGTTGTAACTGTGTTGAACATAGGGGAGACTCTTGTCCCATGTAAGTGGATGCTTCGAATTGTACATGTGCAGGATGTGCACAATCATCCTATTGAAGACCTTTGTTTGGCCATCGGTTTGGGGGTGGAAAGCAGTGGATTTTGTGAGCTTGGTGTTCAACAGAAACCAGATACTCAACCAAAAGGTGTTGAGGAACCTGTTGTCACGGTCGGAGACGATGGTTTGTGGTATCCCAAAGTGGACCCACACTTGTTCAAAGAAGAGCTTAGCAGTATCTACCCCTGTGTCATTCTTCTTACAGGCTATGAGGATGGCCATCTTCAAAAACCAATCAACAACCATAAACACATAGTCATTTCCTTGCTTGGTGGACGACAATCCAGACATGTAATCCATTGAGATGGATTCCGAAGGCTTCGCGGGAATCAGAAGAGGGGTATATAAGCCTTGCTTCTTGATGGCTAGCTTGGCAATGGCACAGGCAATGCAAGATCTGATATACTTGCTGACGTCCTGTCGAAGTTTTGGCCAATAAAAAAGTTTCTGAAGAACGGCCACAGTTTTCTCTACACCAAATTTTCCTGCCACTCGACTGTAGTGGGCTTCCCAAATCAGCTTTGCACGCTTGCTTGTAGGAACACAAAGATGGCACAGGTGGCATAAGAGTTCATCCTGAATGTGAAAGTCAGTGACAGTTGCGCCTGTACCCAAAAGCTGATATGTGGTGGCAAAGTATGGATCTTGTTGATAAAGTTGGGGCCACTCAGAAGCTTCATGTTCACAAGAATGGAGCACAGTGGTGAGTGCAGCCACAAGGGGTCGACTGAGGCAGTCAGCGACATGATTGGAGATACTTGTCTTATACTTGATGTTGAGATGAAACTGTTGCAGGTAGGTGGACCACTTCTGATGGCGGTCGTTCTGCAATTTTCCCTTTGTCTGTATGAACTACAGAGGCTTATGATCAGTGTGTATGATCGTCTCTTTCCCCAAAATGTAATGTTTCCATTGACGACAGGCTTGTACAATGGAATACATTTCCTTGTCATAGGTGGGGTATTTTTGGACAATATCGAAGAGTGTCTCACTATGGTATGCCACCAGATGGCCGTGTTGAGTGAGAACTGTGCCCACAACATAATCAGATGCATCAGTCTCAATCGTGAATGGTTGTTGTAGATCGGACAAGGAGAGTACTGAAGCTGAGCACAAGCGATGCTTCATATCATCGAATGCTCATTGTTGCTCCTTCCCCCACAAGAAGTTGGCCCTACCACCACCCTTGGTCACCTGGTTGAGAGTCTATGCAATATGGGAGAATCCCAACACGAACCATCGGTAGAAGTTGGCTAGCCCCAAAAAAGTCCGAAGCTCGGTTAGTGTGGTCAGGGCTGGCTAGTCACGAATGACTTGGATCTTAGTTGGATCAACATGTACCCCATGCTCATCAACAATGTAGCCCAAGTATTGGACCGTGTTCATGCCAAAAGAGCATTTTTCCAAGTTGGCATACAACTTGTGCTGCCACAGAGTGCTCAAAACCTGTTGAATATGTTGCATGTGCTCTTCCCACGTTCTGCTGAAGATGAGGATGTCATCCAAATATACCACCACAAAGGAGTTGGTGAAGGGTCTCAATACATCATCCATCAACCTCATGAAAGTGGTTGGTGCATTTGTTAAGCCAAAGGGCATGACTAGCCATTCGTAGAGACCTTCCTTAGACTTGAAGGTTGTGTTCCATACATTAGTTGGTTCGATGGGAACCTGGCGATAGCCAGACTTTAGG
Source organism: Picea engelmannii (assembly GCA_009831015.1). Taxonomy (NCBI): domain Eukaryota; kingdom Viridiplantae; phylum Streptophyta; class Pinopsida; order Pinales; family Pinaceae; genus Picea; species Picea engelmannii. The sequence continues at coordinate 273,455 of ML796033.1, forward strand.
TCAATCTTGCTAAAGAACTTTTCCCCCTTGAGTTGGTCAAGAAGGTCATCAATCCTAGGAATGGTGTAGCGGTTCTTGATTGTGATTTTGTTTAAGGCTCTGTAATCAGTGCAGAGTCGCCAAGTCTCGTCCTTCTTATGCACTAGTACAATCAGGCTTGCACAAGGGGAGGAGTTGGGTCTGATGTGCCCCTTTTGAAGAAGCTCTTGGATTTGATGCCCGATTTTTTCATTCTCCATCAACGAGCGTTGATAGACTGGTCCATTAGGTAGAGGTGCGTCGGGGGTCAAATCAATTGGATGCTTGCTTGGCAATGTGTCGGTACCCCTGTAGGTGAGGAGAAGATGTCTCTGTATTTTTCCACTACCCGTCCACTTGCTTCTGCTGCGAAGAGAGGCATTGTGTAGAGGCCATGGATGTGGCAGCGACCTTCTTCTTACTGTGAGCACGGATCACAAAGAAGATGAACTTCTCAGTTTGTGAAATGACCTTACTACATTTCTTAGCAGAGATTAAAGAAATAGCAGTAGGCGGTGCTACCTCTGGAATTATGTACAATTTTTTACGCAAAGTAATAATAACACTACGGGTTCTAGACTCTTACACATCATGACGCTTCCACAAATATGGTTGTCCTAAAAGAACATCACAAACTTCAAGGGGAGAAATATCACACAGTACCTCATCTTTGAAATGCTTGATGTTGTAGGGCAGAAGACACTGTTGGTTGACACAAATATCTCTTCCTTGGCGAAGCCAGGCAATGGTGTAGGGTTGCGGGTGCAGTGTCGTTGGCAGGTCCAACCGCTTGACTACCTCTGTTGAAATCGGGTTCTTCTTACTACCATTGTCAACAATGAAATGAATCGAAGCACCCTTGACCCACATTTGTGAGTGAAAGAGGCATTCCCCTTCCTCTGGTTCTTCTAGTTCACTCGGTCAGACTTTGGTGGTAGCGACAATGGCACTGGGTTCAGCATCGATAATCCGCTTCCCTCCTTCAGGATTTGACTAAGAATCAGAATTGGCCTTTGATTCGGAAGCCTTCAGCTTGGCCATGAGGGACTGCTTGGAGCGACATTCTTTGATGTTGTGCCAAGGAATTTTATGGTACTCACACCATTTTCTTGTGTCCTTCTTCATCTTCTCATTGCCCTTATTGTGTTGCAGCTTGGACTGGTTGTCCTGAGGGTGGCCATCTCGACTTGGTCCCTTGCTATGTGGATTGGGGCTGACTTTTCCCTACTTCGGCTGTGAGGGGTTTGCAGATCCAAACTCTCGTCGTTTCTGCTTAAATTTCTTCTCGATATTGACATCGCATCTATAAGTCGTGTCCAAAGAAGCAATGTCCAAGAACTCCATTTTTGTCTGAATGTATCTATGCAAACAATCGCGGTATTTGAGTACCAGATGACGCTCAGAGTCTTTGATACCCAATTTGGTGCGTACGGTATGGAAAATATTGGTGAAATCTGGTACTATTTGGTCCCTTTCTTGTCGTAGGGCGGTCCATCTAGTGTACTGGTCCTCGTAGCTTCCAACAGGGTAGTACTATACTTTAATGGCATCCTAGAAGGAATCCCATGTAGGGGCCACCACAAATATTGTAGATTCCTCCATGGCCCTTTGCTAAGAGAAAGTATCCCACCAGTCTTTAACATGGGGAACGGCCTTGAGAAGTGCAAAAGTGATGTTTTCCCTATCGGAAAAATTGTGGACTGAAAAATATCATTCGAGCAGATTCAACCATTTATCTACAACATCCACATCTATCAATCCTTCAAATAATGGACTATCAAAATTTACCTGTACCTTGAAGGGGGTTGCATGGCTGCTAGATGAATATGCTTCTCCTGTGGGTAGCCGTCGAAGGATCTACGCGAAGTTGTCCATCATTTCGCTCCTTTGTCACGCAAGAGATTCCTCGAGCAACATTTTAATAAGATCTCCTGCTCCATCATCTTTCTTTTCGTCTCCCATGGGTTGTTGTTGGGCTCGATGCGACCGATCTGGTAATGGCTCGACTGGTTCAAGTCCCAACTTCTTGTACCCAAATCTTGTCGGGGACATGCACGAAGAAAAACAAATGAAGTGCAGACCACTCTGATACCACTGATCCGGATTTAGGAGTGGAACGAACTGATCAACAGACTAAATACAATAAACACAAAGATATGAAGAATAACACAAATATCCAGTGAACAATATCTTCTATTGAATAATGAAATAGGTTGAAACTATAAAACTACAGAACTAAAGCTTGCTCGAATGGTGGTAGCTATCTCTGAGAAGAGATGTGGTTGCTACACGCATCCATCTGAGTAGAATGAATTATAATGAGGCTCCATAGACCTTTTTGATATTACTCATGAATGCCAAAACCCTAGACATCCAAAAACCTAACCCTAGAAGGTGAAACACCAAAAGTCATGTGGGCCCTGTTATCACACAGTTTGTAGCTAGGATAAAAGGCTAAAAGGTGGAGAGCCAAACTGACGTAATAGGAACCTATCCCACCCAATGTCACCACGATGGGAAGGCTCTTTCTCTTTAGGGAGGCTAGGCCCATGGGAGACGTCCCCGGTGACCTGGGGTTTTGAAAGGGCGAAGGATAAAAGGACAAGGACAAATTCCCCCTTCACAGATCACTGCCAATCACATAGTCTCGACTAAATAGCCAATAATAAGGTATAACCAAAGAAAAGAAAAGCACCTTCTTTAGACAATACAACAAGGAAACTGATACGTGCAATCTTGGTTAGTACTTCATATAAATCAATGACTATCTGCTATTCAATATAAGCAATTCAAAAGTAAATGTTGGCGAAGTCAATGTTTACAAAATAGCAATGATAAATGTATCACTTGTCAATAAATAAAAGAATGATATGGCATCCAATATAATCAATCAATACTTAATATAATAAATTCCCTTTAACTACCATTCAATTGCTGATAGACAAAACGTTGTTGTATCAATGATATAATAGCAAGGAGTGACATCAGCATTCAGGGTTAGTAGGTTAGGGTTTTGAGATTCAAAAGTTTAAGAGTTTGTTTGATCAGCTTCACTTCAACGTTCGAGGACTCTCATATCAGTGCCTTAGGGTTTAATGGAGTCATAAGTGAAGGATGCAAGGGTTGAAGAAGATGAGATTTCAAAAGACTAGAGGGAGAAGTTTCAAGGTACTGCTAAAGCAGGGCCTCAAAAACAGAACCCTAGGGGAGAGAGGCTCACTCTGGTGTTGCAAAAGCAAGGCCTCATGCTCTCTCCTCCTTCCTAGCAAACGACTAGCTCAAAGACAAGATAAACAAACCAAGACAAGAGGGTTTGATGAGGGAGGTGTTGCTAAAGCAAGGCCTATCAACAAACCCTAGAAGAGTATGACCCTGGTGTAGTAGGCCTAGGCCAGGGACGTCTCACTCTCCTTGGCTTTGAAAAGGTATGGCTAGCAATAAATGAAGAGAGAAAGAGAGTGTAGAAACGACTAGGCTCTCTTCTTCTTCAATGGTTGAAAAATTCTCTTAAAGGGGACATGAGACAAGGACCTACTTGTGTGCTTGTCACCTAGGGTTTTGATTCGGCAAATTTATAAGCATTATGCAAGAAATTTAAACTACAACCATTCAATAAGAAGTTTTACAGAAAAAACACTTACAATTCATGAAGAAATAACCATGCAAACCCTAGTTGTAACACCTTCCTTCAAGAGAAACACCATAAATGTCAAAAATATCTTCCTTAAACAAGTGCACATCACTTAGTTCAACCAAAAACCCCAATAGGGCGCTAAAAATCAGACCTCACTATGAGTGAGTGAATTATGATGATCAAAATGAGAGTGAAAACCCTCAATATATAGTGTATCAATGACCTAATTTACTTTTTTAGGCCATAAAAAGGCCAACAAGGCCATAATGTCAAAATCATATTGTTTTTACATTAAATGCTAAGTAAAAATCCTAATCAAGCAAAAAGTGAGACGTCAAGCCCCTCTGAGGGAGACGTTATCCCTTTCTAGGGCCAGTGCAGCATCCAGAAGCAAAACGTTAACCCTCCTTGGGCTCCTCCAATCTACCACACATGCCAACCACTATGTCCATCTGCCATATGCTCATGATGACTTCACAAACCTCCTGGTGATGTCCTAGGTCATCTGGAGCCAACGTTCCACTGCAAGTGGGTCAATCCCCCTAGGTCCAGCTCAGCCAAAGTGCCCATGATGGAACGTCCTCTTCTTCTCCGGTGCAAAGGCCATGATCCATCTCCATCCTGTCTCTGGCCCCTGATGGGGTCTCAACATCCACCTAGTGGGCTCTTCAGCCCCATGGAGGTCCGAACTTGGTCATCTCCCCATGTTTACCGGTCCAAATGGTACCTATCCGTCGGGCATGGTCCTACACATCAAAAAGCTACTCCCTTCATGGGCTCATCAGTCACAGGGATCATAGAAATTTCAATCACATATCATCATCAATATTATTAAACATATGCATAAAACCCCTAATACATCAGTCAATAGCTCCAAGACATTACAAAAACCTACAATACAAGATTGGAGAAAAGGTCAAGGCGTCCTATTGGGCTAGTGTCCACAAGAAAAGGAAAGTTTCCAGGAAGGTCTCATTCAAGCCATGTAAGTGAGGTGATGTGGTTAGGGGATGTCCAAACATGAGGTGCAGTGAGGGTCAAGGATGCATAAGTGTTACCTGTGGGTGCCTTTGTAGAAGGCGAGGTGTGCCTGTCATGGATGCATTTTTTCCAAGCCCATTCTTTCCTTTATTCTTTTTCTTGCTTTATTCTTTTATTTTCTTTTCTTCTTGTTTTTCTTTTTATTCAAGAACTAACCAGGGGACACTACCTTCGCATGGTGACCAGAGCTGACAACGTTACCCACAAATACTTTCACAGAGATGAGAAGGTTGGCTCATGATGAGACCCCCTTTCCCTTGGTCATGCAACCAAAGGTCACTGCCCTAGCGTGGTAACCAGATGGTGGCAATGTCATACTGTTAGGTACCCATGGACCTAATAGGCTGGCTCGTGATGAGACCCCCTATCCTCTGACTAGGTCTTGTTTTGTTATTTTCTGGGTCCCTCTTGTTTATTGCTAAGAGGCTTTTTACTGCCTTCTCGGGGATCCCTGGGCAAAGCATCTTGAGGTTTTATTTCTAGGCTTTTGTCTTTTACTAGTTGCTTTTACCTTCTGGGCCTTTAGCCCCTTCTTCCCGGGAGATAAGATGCAACCCTGCAAATAGGTCAACCCAATGCCCAGACAAGGGGAATCAAATAAATGAGATAAGATGTAACAGTGGTGCTATGATGGGAGCGGATGATGGATTTTCATAAATTCCCCAATGGCAAACCAAAACCTATGGGCACAGGCTTGCTAGGGCACGCTGTCAATGCCCCCAAGCATGGTCAAGTGGGAAAATATAAGATCCAAGCAGTTGTTAGAGATAAAAGGAATCAGATGCACATATTTAAAGGTTTTAATGATCAAAAGTGACACATACCATGATACCTGGACCAATTACCTCACGGAGCAAGAACCTTCTCTGATACAGGACCAAGTCGATGGTGATGGATGTTGCTGCTGCTGATAAGATAAAGCTGATGGAAGAAGAAAAGGATGGGCCCTCCAGGGCCATGCTCAAGTCAATCTTGCTCTTGGTACTCCATGTCTAGAACTTGCGGGCCTCGAGACATGATCTCCTAGTTATCCCTAAAAAGTGGGGATAACATCTGGCTCCAAATCAGGGACATGTGCTCACCGTAGAGCGCATGAGAACCTCATCACCTCTGGCATAACCTGTAGACTTACTCAATCTCAATAGAAGTATCAGTAACAAAATTGGGGTGGTAATGCCACCCCAACATACATGGCTATATATACTAAAATAAAGCAATCAATGAGTAAGACGATGAAAGCAAACTTCTTACCCGTACTTACCTGTTGGCTGGAATGTTGGGTGTAGTCAAACAACCAGTGAAGCCAATCCAGCAACGTTCCTCGATACCTGCCTTTGTGCTTCATCATAAACCAAAATAGTAATAAATCAAGCACAAAAATGTCATGGGTTAGAATATATATCATATCATCGGAAATCTCAAAGTCTAACTCATGGAGGCGGGTGGGAGGGATAAAATCCTACCAAGTCAATCTCTGAGGAAGGTATTCAATCCACTCCAAGAAAGGGTCATGAAAAGTCCAAGATTCATAAAATTGACTCAAAGGGCCTGCAAGCTGGCTACTTTGGACATCTTCACGCTCTGAAGTCAAGGAAAGGATCGACAAAGATCTGGCAGACGACTGGCAAACTCTCAAGGGAAAGTTGAAAAAATGAGATGATAGGCTAAAATCTGTAGTTTTCAACCAACCCTTGGATTCTTGGGTTTGCTTCAGAGAAAACTCAATGCAAAAGATATAATTCCCAACTACACCTTTAATGATACAACAAGGTAAGGTAATGAGAGGTGGCTGGAAAAAAATGTCATGAGAATCTCTCTTTAGGCAAACAATGGTCTTACTCCTGTCAAAACTTGAGCACAACGGTGGTTGATAGCCATCTTCATAGAATAAATCGAAATGCTCTGAGGAGAAATCATCAAAGTCCTCAAGGTATGACCGCAAATCATTAGGAAAGCATAACATCAAGTCATCCTTGGGTGTTTGGGGAGCATTGGTAAAAATCTCATCTCTTTGTTGCCACTGGTCAAGAGCTTGCTATGATAATTGCAAAGGCAACACTTGGAGATGACTCTTTATGTCATAGATAGGATCCATATCATAACCAACTACATCCCACCTATGTCTCCCAACATGTATGAACTCATCAAAATCAACTATGTCAGTATCAGTATCATAACATGGAGAGTTCGAAACATTCAAAAGCTTACCCATTTCCTCTTCTTTTCCCAAATCACAAAGTAGACAATTATTGAAATCTTGGAGAGGGGGGCAACTTACTTTTTCTTTTTGTGTAGGAGATTCGAGGACTTGGGTATCTTTAACACACATTATTGTCTTATCCTCATGAGTAGCCCTTTCTCCTTTGGTCGTACAACAAGGAAGATGCTCTTTATTCGGGGATTCCATTTCTCCATCACTCTCTGAATCATGGAATAAGGTATCATCAAAATCCTGGGAAAGAAACTAACCTTATCGTCTTGTTGTCGTGCAGGTGGAGAAGGCTTATTAAGAGGAAAAGGGCATGATGATACTTTGTTATTGAGTTCCGACTCCTCAACTATTTCTTCAGCAATACCTCATCGATCTATGGTTCGTTCCCCTTCTTCTTGGAGATCAATGACGAAGCTCTCAAGGGTAAACAAATTCTCACCATTGACAATACTTAAGGTAAAGAGGCATCCTATATCAAGTGAGGAGACCTTCTCCTCAATCACTGCAACCATGTAGTAGGCTTCATCCAACGTCCTTGTGGTTCTTTCATTAAGAGGAAAACTTAGATACCCAAAAGTGCACAAGTAAAGAGATGGACCAGGTATCTCTCCTCGGGATGATGACTCTCAGGACTCTGATATAGAATGTTCTCAAATCTGTCCTGGAAGTCTCTGATAGTTTCATCCTCAGCTTGCTTTATATGCTCAAGTTCTTTTAATAGTGTTGGGATGTCTTCTGATTGGATACCCCATCTCTCGAGAAAGGTTTTCTCAAATTCTCCATAGTTGTGATGTTGACATCAGGGAGGTTGTCATACCATTCTTTGGCATTGCACCAAAGAGTGGTCGAGAAAAGTTTCATGACCGCGTCTTCAACATAATCATCGATAGGGTAGGATAGGAAGAAGTTCCAGAAATTTCTCATATGATAGTCAGCTCTTTCTCTATCACCACCACAGAATCCAGGGAGAAAATTTATGTATTCAAAGGGCATTTGTTGAGGATATCCCAGGATGTTATTCATGTCTAAAGGCTTGTAATTCCCGGGATGTCGTTGTGAAGTGATTGTTGGTTTCGTCATCAGTGGAGTCCCCAGATAATTTTCTTGAAACTATCAAAGAAATAGGGAAAACACACTAGTGGAGTCGCCAAGTAAGCTTGTAAGATAAGGCTCTGAGGCAAGGCTTACCGAAAAGATTTGTTGTTTGAGGAGAATTGACTCAATGTTCCTCGACAACGACACCAAAATGTTATCGCACAATTTGTAGCTAGGATAAAAGGCTATAAGGTGGAGAGCCAAACTGGTGTAACAGGAACCTATCCCACCCAATGTCACCACAATGGGAAGGCTCTTTCTCTTTAGGGAGACTAGGCCTAGGGGAGATGTCCCCGGTGACCTGGGGTTTTGAAAGGGCAAAGGATAAAAGGACAAGGACAAATTCCCCCTTCACAGATCACCGCCAATCAGATACTCCCAGCTAAACAACCAACAATAAGGAATAACCAAAGAAAAGAAAAGCACCTGCTTTGAGACAATACAATAAGGAAACTGATACGTGCAATCTTGGTTAGTACTTCATAGAAATCAATGACTATCTGATATTCAATATAAACAATTTAAAAGTAAATGTTGACGAAGTCAATGTTTACAAAATAGCAATGATAAATGTATCACTTGTCAATAAATACAATAATGATATGGCATCCAATATACTCAATCAATACTTAATCTAATAAATGCCCTTTAACTACCATTCAATTTCTCATAGACAAAACGTTGTTGTATCAATGATATAATAGCAAGGAGTGACATCAGCATTCAGGGTTAGTAGGTTAGGGTTTTGAGATTCAAAAGTTTAAGAGTTTGTTTGATCAGCTTCACTTCAATGTTTGAGGACTCTCATATTAGTGCCTTAGGGTTTAATGGAGTCATAAGTGAAGGACGCAAGGGTTGAAGGAGATGAGATTTCAAAAGACTAGAGGGAGAAGTTTCAAGGTGTTGCTAAAGCAGGGCCTCAAAAACAGAACCCTAGGGGAGAGAGGCTCACTCTGGTGTTGCAAAAGCAAGGCCTCGTGCTCTCTCCTCCTTCCTGGCAAACGACTAGCTCAAAGACAAGATAAACAGACCAAGACAAGAGGGTTTGATGAGGGAGGTGTTGCTAAAGCAAGGCTTATCAGCAAACCCTAAAAGAGTACGACCCTGGTGTAGTAGGCCTAGGCCAGGGACGTCTCACTCTCCTTGGCTTTGAAAAGGTATGGCTAGCAATAAATGAAGAGAGAAAGAGAGTGCAGCAACGACTAGGCTCTCTTCTTCTTCAATGGCTGGAAATTTCTCTTAAAGGGGACATGAGACAAGGACCTACTTGTGTGCTTGTCACCTAGGGTTTTGATTCAGCAAATTTATAAGCAATATGCAAGAAATTTAAACTACAACCATTCAATAAGAAGTTTTGCAGAAAAAACACTTACAATTCATGAAGAAATAACCATGCAAACCCTAGTTATAACACCTTCCTTCAAGAGAAACACCATAAATGCCAAAAATCTCTTCCTTCAATAAGTGCGCATCACTTAATTCAGCCAAAACCCCCAATAGGGTGGTAAAAATTAGACCTCACTATGAGTGCGTGAATTATGATGATAAAAATGAGAGTGAAAACCCTCAATATATAGTGTATCAATGACCTAATTTACTTTTTTTTGTCATAAAAAGGCCGACAAGGCCATAATGTCAAAAACATACTGTTTTTACATTAAATGCTAAGTAAAAGCCCTAATCAAGCAAAAAGTGGGACGTTAAGCCCCTCTGAGGGAGACGTTAGCCCTTTCTAGGGCCAGTGTAGCATCCAGAAGAAAAAGGTTAGCCCTCCTTGGGATCCTCCAAACTACCACACGTGCCAACCGCCCTATCCATCTGCCATACACTCATGATGATGTCACAAGCCTCCTGGTGTCATCATGGGTCATCTGGAGCCAACATTCCACTGAAAGTGGGTCAATCCCCCTAAGTCAAGCTCAGCCAAAGTGCCCATGATGGAACGTCCTCTTCTTCTCCGGTGCAAAGGCCCTGATCCATCTCTATCCTGTCTCTACCCCCTGATGGGGTCTCAGCATCCACCTGGTGGGCTCTTTGGCCCCATGGAGGTCCGAACTTGGTCATCTCCCCATGTGTATTGGTCCAAATGGTACCTGTCCATCGGGCGTGGTCCTGCACATCAAAAATACATGCCCTCCTGTTAGCGCTGGAAGTCGCTCCTGGATTGCTTGCAGAAGCAGAGCCCAACGCCCATCAATTTTATGTCACGGTTTGATAAATGGGCGATCAAATGGGTGGAGACTCGAATAGGTATCGTTTCGAGATAGGAACTGTGTCTGATAGCAAGGAACAAAGGAGGTCTTGACCCAACTTCAGTCAGGGAGTTGATTTAAAGATGGGCAGGTGGAAGACTTGGGAGAAGAATGAACAAACTATCTCAGGCAACAGGCCTTTCGGTAGTTCGTAGAGGAAAAACTCTGAATACAAGATCTGCTTGGTTCAGGGCTTCAAGAAACTGAAGGGAAGACTTGACTGGATCCTCCAATTCCAAGTCGTTCAGTGCTGAGAATTTCACAGGCACTGTTTAGAACAACACAACTGTTACAGTGATCCAACATACATCATCCTATAACAGTCACAACTCGACTGGATCCTCCAATTCCAAGCTGCTCTAATACAGTATACACGAAGACATGAAAGAAACTGACATTCATCGGGCAAGAAGTCTCAAGAGTCCATAAATAACCAGAAAACAATTTTTCATTAAAGTTTTTACAACTGGGAGTCTTGCTCAACCATCGATACTTACAAAAATACAAAGACTGAGTCTATATACTCAGAGAAAATCGCCTCACGGAGGCATGTACGGTCGTCTGAAGCTTGGTGTCCCTTCAGTCAAATTCGAATGGATATTTCTCTGTCGGGTGCCACCTTAACTGTGCAAGGCCCCTGCAGGGGAAGTAGCTGAGCCATTAAATGTCAATCTGGCGTGTGCAGACTTTTCTGGCTGGCCGAGGACTTGGCATGACCCTTTTTCTTTGGAGACATGGGTACACAAAACCCCTCTCGGGAAGACCACCGGCCAGGCTCTCCATATCTTGCACTTAATGCACGAAGAGAGGTTTCACCCACCTCTTCCTTACCTTCATTTAATTTTAGGTAGAAACCAGTCTTGAGTTCGAATCAATGGCGCCCGGAGAACGCGATGAACCTTTTGGCGACTAGGCCCAATGCCTTTGGCCCCCTTTGCGCAGCTTTTTTCATTTCCCAGGCAACCACGGGCTGTGACCTTGTGGCTACCATTAAAGGTGCATTCGGCCTTTCGCTAGTTGGCAATCTCAGCTGCTATGAATGTGAGGTCCCAAGTTTCCCGAAACTTTGATACCCAATATGCCGACCGGATTCCACCTGTCCCAAGTGGATGGATGGTCGAGAATGCTTCGTAATACTGTTGGCCCGACTTTTGGGTGCCTTCGATGCTTTCGGTGTTTGGGGCCTCGAGATATGGGCTCCTATCGGCATTTCGGGGTTCGGGGTTTCGAAATGTGAAACAGCGAGGAGCGCTTACCCCTCGAACTCCCGAATGCCGACATGATACGGATGCATGCCGCGCGTCTTTCAGACAGACGACCCAGATAGTATCCGCTTAATATAAAAGGGGTTGTCCCCCCTCCGCAAGCTCGCTTGATAAGACCTGGGGCTTAAGACAGTAGGCTCGGTGCCAAAGGCGCTTTCGGCTTTTCGCCGATCGGTGATTTCCACTGCAATGAACGGAGAGCTTCCCGACTCCCGATAACTGATACGCCGACAGGCTGCCATCTGTCTCGATTGGATCGGACGATCCAGATTTGTTTTGAACCATTAATGCTCCCTCTTGCTAAACCCCGGGTAACTTGACAGCCCCAAAAACCCGATGACCATCGATTAACTCTGTAGGTGGATCTCGGCCGCCGACGGCAAAACTTCGCCCGCTTGCTCGACTCGCTACTGAAAAAGGGATTCTCCCGTGCTGTGCTTAGCGCTTCCCGTGCAACCAGCAGGTCTGGGTGCTCTCGAGCCCGGGACAAGAATTATCGCTAACATTAGGCTCCATGGGGGATAGAGTCGTCCCTGAAATGCTCTAAGAACTCATTCCGTAGCTTCAGTGCCTTGCTGTTGGGCTATGGAGTCATGCTCAAAACATCCCGCTGCTGAAAATACAGGCCGAAAAATAAAAGTAACAAAATAAAGCTACATGCTCAAAGGAGCTTATTTATATACAGTCCTAATGCTAATAAAATATTTTACATGGGCCAGGTGAAAGAAAACTTCCACCATAGCCATTCAAGCAGCTTCCTGGATAGAAGCTCCTTCCTTCTGTCGATAATCACCAGCAGATACTGTAACCGTGACAGCAGAACGACTACACTCTTCAACTTCTCCTCATAGGGTGAAGTTGATATGGAATAGGGAGGCTCCAAGGCATAAAGGACATGCCACTCCATGTATTCGCCGACAAGGTCATAGAATGAGTGGCGAATTCCAGAAAATGGGCGACAGAAAGCCTCCTCTGCTACACAGTTGTTCACATGTGGTTGAATATCTCTGATAAGTACAGGTTGGTGTACAACTGACATAGGCTCATTGCTCTCAAGTGGTGGCTTCTCGCTGACTGGCTCTGGACATGAAATATCTTGCTCCTCTGGTTCTTTCTCCTCTTGGAAATCCTGCGTTTCCAGCTCAGAACATGATTCATAGTTGTCATAAAAAGGCTGGCCGTTCTGATCAGCAAAAGGTGATGTGGGGTTCTGTTGCTCCTCCTCTAGATAATCATCAAAGTCGGCGGGGAAAAGAGCTTCTCCAACTTGCAGAAATGGAACTATCCCCTGCTCCTCCGTTTCGACCCCAACTGTAAACACATCCCGAGAAATCTCGTGAAGGAAAAGAGAACAATCCTCTTCCACAACTACCTATTCATCATTTTGATCTGAGACAGCAAGCTCATCAGGGTCAGATGTTAATTCATTTACAAAATCTTCAATAATCTCCTCGAAAGAGCCATCTAGAACATCTGCCTCGGAGACTGGAAGATCCTCTGCACAGTCTTCGGATTTCAACCTTTCTAATTGAGTAGAGAGATACTTCACCCGTTCCCTCAGCTCACTCAGGGTGTCTTCTTCCTCCCCAGGATTTCCATCACTTCCATAACACTCCTCTGATGCAGACGAATGGGGAGGAGAAAGAAATGATTTCTGATCCAGGTCATCAGAATCATCCTCACAGCCTATGTCAGAAACAACTTCATTTTGTATAGAGTTATGGTATCCCTCACCACAGTTATGACAAATCAACTCGGCGGGATAAAACTTCTGAAAATAGGCGATGAAAGCTGCGTGAAACTCTGAGAGTGAAGAAATGCTAGCAGGGGGTAAAGAATGATACCATTTACGTGCATCCCCTGCTAACGAGAACATGAACATCTTCAGTAATACATCCTCATGATGTATCTCCCACTGATGCATGAGTTCATGAAACTCACTGAGGTGCTTAGCAGGGTTGTCCTCTTCACGCTTTCCAAATATGGGCAAATAATCGCCCCATTCATTCGGAGAGGGGACAACATTAGGAAAACTAGGGATAGCAGAAAAATTAAAAGGAGCAAACCTGGGAGCAAAGATTTTATCCATATCGAACCAGTGGAGTCGCCAATCGATCCTCGAATCATGGAGTCGCCCGGTGAAAGATGCCAGCTTCAAATGTGCCTGGTCCTTGTTCACCATCAAAGGCCAGATCTTAACGTTGATGTTACCCCAGAAAGCTTCTCAGGCTAAGAAAGCAGTTGCTGAAACCTTCTCGAGAAAGCTTCTTAGGGTCAGCTTTCAGGTGTGCTAACAGTAGTCACAGCTGAAACAATGATGTGGAAACAATGGAGTTGCCACAGTGGATTCGCCAGGTGCATAGTAGCAATCTTTAAGGGCTCTGATGTCTGATGTGCCTTCAGAATCAGAGGCTCAATGTCGTTCTGCACAGGGAAAATCTTCAACTTCGTCCCCGGCAACGACGCCAGAAATGTTAGCGCTGGAAGTCGCTCCTGGATTGCTTGCAGAAGCATAGCCCAACGCCCATCAGTTTTGTGTCACGGTTTGATAAATGGGCGATCAAATGGGTGGAGACTCAAACAAGTATCGTTTCAAAATAGGAACTGTGTCTGATAGCAAGGAACAAAGGAGGTCTTGACCCAACTTCAGTCAGGGAGGTTATTTAAAGATGGGCAGGTGGAAGACTTGGGAGAAGAATGAACAAACTATCTCAGGCAACAGGCCTTTTGGTAGTTCGTAGAGGAAAAACTCTGAATACAAGATCTGCTTGGTTCAGGGCTTCAAGAAACTGAAGGGAAGACTTGATTGGATCCTCCAATTCCAAGTCGTTCAGTGCTGAGAATTTCACTGGGACTGTTTAGAACAACACAACTGTTACAGTGATCCAACATACATCATCCTATAATAGTCACAACTTGACTGGATCCTCCAATTCCGAGCTGCTCTAATACAGTATACATGAAGACATGAAAGAAACCGACATTCATCGGGCAAGAAGTCTCAAGAGTCCAGAAATAACCAGAAAACAATTCTTCATTAAAATTTTTACAACTGGGAGTCTTGCTCAACCATCGATACTTACAAAAATACAAAGACCGAGTCTATATACTCAAAGAAAATTACCTCACGGAGGCGTGTGCGGTCGTCTGAAGCTTGGTGTCCCTTCAGCCAAATTTGGATGGATATTTCTCTGTCGGACACCACGTTAACTGTGCATGGCCCCTGCAGGGAAAGTAGCTGAGCCATGAAATGTCGATCTGGTGTGTGCAGACTTTTCTGGCTGGCCGAGGACTTGGCATGACCCTTTTTCTTTGGAGACATGGGTACACAGAACCCCCCTCGGGAAGACCATTGGCCAGGCTCTCCATATCTTGCACTTAATGCGCGAAGAGAGGTTTCACCCACCTCTTCCTTACCTTCATTTAATTTTAGGCAGAAACCAGTCTTGAGATCGGATCAATGGCGCCCGGAGAACGTGATGAACCTTTCGGCGACTGGGCCCGATGCCTTTGGCCCCCTTTATGCAGCTTTTTTCATTTCCCAGGTGACCACGGGCTGTGACCTTATGGCTACCATTAAAGGTGCATTCGGCCTTTCGCTAGTCGACAATCTCAGCTGCTATGAATGTGAGGTCCCGAGTTTCCCGAAACTGCGATACCCAATATGTCGACTAGATGCCACCTATCCCAAGTGGATGGATGGTCGAGAATGCTCCGTAATACTACGGGCCTGACTTTTGGGTGCCTTCGATGCTTTCGGTGTTTTGGGCCTCGAGATATGGGGTCCTATCGGCATTTCGGGGTTCGGGGTTTCGAAATGTGAAACAGCGAGGAGTGCTTACCCCTCGAATTCCCGAATGTCGACATGATATGGATGCATGCCACGCATATTTCAGACGGACGACCCAGATAATATCCGCTTAATATAAAAGGGGTTGTCCCCCCTCCGCAAGCTCACTTGATAAGACCTGGGGCTTAAGACCATAGGCTTGGCGCCAAAGGTGCTTTCGGCGTTTCGCCGATCGGCGATTTCCACTGCAATGAATGGAGAGCTTCTTGACTCCCGATAACCGATACGCCGATAGGCTGCCATCTGTCTCGGTTGGATCAGACGATCCAGATTTGTTTTGAACCATTGATGCTCCCTCTTGCTAAACCCCGGGCAACTTGACATCCCCGAAAACCCGATGACCATCGATTAACTCTGTAGGTGGATCTCGGCCGCCGACGACAAAACTTCGCCGGCTCGCTCGAATCGCTACTGAACAATGGATTCTCCCATGCTGCGCTTAGTGCTTCCTGTGCAACCAGCAGGTCTGGGTGCTCTCGAGCCCAGGACAAGAATTATCGCTAACAACTCCATGGGCTCATCAGTCACAGGGATCATAGCAATGTCAATCACATCTCATCATCAATATTATTAAACATATGCATAAAACCCCTAATACATCAGTCAATAGCTCTAAGACATTACAAAAACCTACAATACAAGATTGGAGAAAAGGCCAAGGCGTCCTATTGGGCTAGTGTCCACAAGAAAAGGAAAGTTTCCAAGAAGGTCTCATCCAAGCCATGTAAGTGAGGTGATGTGGTTAGGGGATGTCCAAACATGAGGTGCAGTGAGGGCCAAGGATGCATAAGTGTTACCTGTGGGTGCCTTTGTAGAAGGCGAGATGTACCTGTCATGGATGCATTTTTTCCAAGCCCATTCTTGCCTTTATTATTTTTCTTTCTTTATTCTTTTATTTGATTTTCTTCTTCTTTTTCTTTTTATTCAAGAACTAACCAGAGGACACTGCCTTGGCATGGTGACCAGAGCTGACAGTGTTACCCACAAGTACTTTCACAGAGATGAGAGGGTTGGCTCGTGATGAGACCCCCTTTCCCTTAGTCACGCAACCAAAGGTCACTGCCTTGGCGTGGTAACCAGATGGTGGCAATGTCATACTGTTAGGTACCCATGGACCTAATAGGTTGGCTTGTGATGAGACCCCCTATCCTCTGACTAGGTCTTGTTTTGTTATTTTCTGGGTCCCTCTTGTTTATTGCTGAGAGGCTTTTTACTGCCTTCTCGGGGATCCCTGGGCGAAGCATCTCGAGGTTTTATTTCTAGGCTTTTGTCTTTTACCAACTGCTTTTACCTTATGGGCCTTTAGCCCCTTCTTCCCATGAGATAAGATGCAACCTTGCAAATAGGTCAATCTAATTTCCGAACAAGGGGAATGGGATAAATGAGCGGGAGATAAGATGAAACAATGGTGCTATGATGGGAGCAGACGATGCCTTTTTAGAAATTCCCCAGTGGAAAACCAAAACCTATGGGCACATGCTTGCTAGGGCACCTTGTCAATTCCCCCAAGCATGGTCAAGTGGGCAAATGTAAGATCCAAGCAGTTTTTAGAGATAAAAGGAATCATATGCATATATTTAAAGATTTTAATGATCAAAAGTGAGACATACCATGATACCTGGACCAATTACCTCACGGAGCAAGAACCTTCTTTGATACAGGACCAAGCCGATGGTGATGGATGCTGCTACTGCTGACAAGACAAAGCTGATGGAAGAAGAAACGATGGGCCCTCCAGGGCCATGCTCAGGTCAATCCTGCTCTTGGTACTCCATGTCTAGAACTTGCGGGCCTCAAGACATGATCTCTTAGTTATCCCTAAGAAGTGGGGATAATGGGCTCTATAGGTAAGTTGGTGTAATTTTGTACCTCAACTTCCTAGGGCCGTAACTTAAGCATACAACCTCCGTTTTAGTCGCATAATACCCCATTGGAAAGATATCTCAGAGAACTACACATTCTGCCTTCAAACTCTGACTCCGCCTACAAATTGACTGTGGTGAGTGATCCAGATTATTTTTGGCACCAAATGAGAGCGGAGATATAATAAAGAAATGCAGAGAGATATCACAAATATTCAATAATATAATAGAAATGTATCAGAGATGCAACCATAACCACATATATATAGTAATACATGATTTCTATTAATGAAAGAAATGTACAGAGACTGTAAAAATATAGAGTGAAAGACTCGCTAGAATGGTGGCAGCTTATCTCTGAGAAGAGATGTGACGGCTACTCGCATTCGCAAGAAGATGATTACAATGAGGCTCTGAAGGCCTTTTTACAATAAACAAGAATGCCAAAAACCCTAGACATCCAAAAACCTAACCCTAAGAGATGAAGCGTCAAAAGTCATGTGGGCCATGTTTGGGTAGGTTAGTGCATTAACTTCCTGGGGTCGTAACTTTTGCATACGATCTCCATTTTAGGCATATGATAGCCCGTTGGAAAGGTATCGTCAAGGAGATTCATTTTGGGGCCTCAATAATGCATTAAAATATCATTGATTTGGGAAGATCCCAAAAAACCTTCATTTAGGCCCTCAAAATGGTCCCTGAAGTGAAAACTGCTAAAAATAGTAAATTGCCAAAATTGCCAGAAAACTGTTTTGAGCTAGTTGGAAAAGGTGGGTGGCCATCGATATCCATCTGGATCAATACTCCCTCCTTAGGAAGCAATGGTATCCATTGTGTTGAGTTCCCGGGGGAGAGGGAAAAGCGTTTGTTGAATCTGCATCTTGGTGAGCTGATTGCCTTGCTAGAGACGTCGCGTTGCTTAGTTTGTGGAAGTCTGTCATGAACCTGTTGAGGATGAGGTTTTTCAACAAGTCGAGATACATGAGAGGATGGTGTGCAGAAGGAATCTTTGCTCTTTGCTGCAGCCTTGTCGACCTGCTTTTGTTGGATAGAAGGTGCTTGGAGTGAGGCTATAATGGTTGCAGTGTCCTTCTGTTCTCCTTTTGAATAGATTGTGTAGAACTTGAATTTTGCAGTATGAGATACTACCTTGCGGCACTTCTTATGTGGAACAATAGTCATAACTACCTCTGGTATTCTGTAGAGATGAACCCCCAGAGAAACAATGACACTACGGGGTCGATACTCATAAATAACATATATGGTTGGCCCAAGAGAACATCACAAACATCCAGTGGGGCAACATCACATATTACCTCATTCTTGAAGGGTTGGATGTCGTATGACAATCGACATTGTTGGCTAACATGGAGATATCGTCCTTAGCGAAGCCACCCTATGTTGTATCGCTGCGGGTGTGGTGTTGTCGACAATCCCAATTGTTTGACGACCTCTGCTGAGATGAGGTTCTTTTGGCTTCCACTATAAACAATAAAATGCAGTGGGGTCCCCTTCACCCACATCTGTGAATGAAAAAGGTGCTCCCCCTCTTCAGGATATGTTGGTTCTTTTGGTTGAATTGCTGCGGTCGCGACAATAGCAGTGGGGTCTGCGTCAATGATCTATTTTTTACTAGTATTTTCAGAATCAGATTCTGAATCAGGGTTCATCTCCTTGTCTTTGAACTCGGCCACCAATGACTGTTTTGAGCGACATTCATCGGTGTTGTGCCAGGGGATTTTGTGGAAATCGCACCATTTTTCGGTGTCCTTCTTTGTCTTCCCGTTACCCTTCTTTTCCTGTGTCTTGGACTGGTTTTCGGGAGATTGTTTGTTAGGGCCATGTTTGTCATACTTTGGTTGTTGCAGATTTGCAGGTTGCTTCTTAAATTTCTGCTCGATTTTAAGAGCATATCGATAAGCAGCACCGAGTGATGAGATCTCCAGAAAATCCATTTCAGTCTGGAGGTATCTTTGTAGAGCCCCACGGTATTTCAGAACCAAATGTCGTTCGGATTCTTTGATACCTAGCTTGGTGCGCAAGGTATGGAAGGTATTGCTGAACTCCGAAACTGCTTGGCCCCTCTCTCACCGCAGTGTGGTCCATCTCATGTACTAGTCCTCATAGTTGCCAACAGGGTAATACTGTTCCTTTACCGCATGCACAAAAAAATCCCAAGTGGGCTCGACCCCATATATTCCAGACTCCTCTATGAAACTTTGCTCCCAGTAAGTTTCCCACCAATGTTTGACATGAGGGAGAGCTTTAAGGAGTGCAAAGGTGATCTTTTCTCTGTCGAAAAAATTGTGAACAGAGAAATAACCTTCTAACAAATTTAACCATTTATCTAGGGCTTTTGCATCTATATGTCCTTCAAATACAGGAATATCAAAATTAACTTGTACCTTGAAAGGCGAGGTGCCTCCAAAGTGGTCGTTTGATGAGGATGAACCTGTTGCTATCGGCAGGTGTTGAAGGATGTGGGAAAAATTCTCCATCATTTCGTCCCTCTGTGGCATGAGAGCTTTCTCAAGCAACAGACTGATAGGATCGTCTGCTCCGTCGTTTTTCTTTTCTTCTGCCATTGAGGGTTTCTTGGGTGTGAAAGAGCGATTTTCCTCAAGAGAGACAAGCTCAAGACCCAAATTTCTATACTCGGACCTCATTGGGAACAGGCATTGAAAAAATATCAATAGTAGCCTGCTCTGATACCACTGATCCAGATTATTTTCGACACAAAATGAGAGAGGAGATATAATAAAGAAATGCAGAGAGATATCGCAGATATTCAATAATATAACAAAATGTATCAGAGATGCAACCATAACCAAAAATATACAGTAATACACGATTTCTATTAATGAAAGAAATGTACAGAGACTGTAAAAATACAAAGTGAAAGACTAGCTAGAATGGTGGCAGCTTATCTCTGAGAAGAGATGTGACGGCTACTCGGATTCACAAGAAGATGATTACAATGAGGCTCCGAAGGCCTTTTTACAATAAAAAAGAATGCCCAAAACCCTAGACATCCAAAAAACTAACCCCCAAAAAACTAACCCTAGGAGATAAAGTGCCAAAAGTCATGTGGGCCCCGTTTGGGTAAGTTAGTGCATTAACTTTCCGAGGTCGTAACTTTTGCATACGATCTCTGTTTTAGGCGTATGATAGCCTGTTGGAATGGTAACATCGAGGAGATTAATTTTGGGGCCTCAATCATGTCTTCAACTATCATTGAGTTGGGACGATTCCAAAAAACCTTCATTTAGGCCCTCAAAATGGCCCCGGAAGTGAAAACTGCTAAAAATAGTAAATTGCCAAAATTGCCAGAAAACTGTTTTGAGCCAGTTGGAAAAGGTGGGTGGCCATCGATATCCATCTGGATCAGCGAGCCAAAAAAACAATGTTTAGGGCCCCAAAACAGCCCCGAAAGTACAACAATATGTGCTGACATGAAAACATACAAAATAAGCCAGTTGGATTAGGCGAGAGGCCGCTCGTATCCACCTGGAGGATGTGTGGGGATTCTGACATCCCCAAAAGTGTAGAATTCACAATTACAAAGCAGTACAGAAGAACATGTTGAACAAAAATGGATACGAGGAGCCAGTTGGAATAGGTGGGTGGCCACCAATATCCACCTGGATCATTTGCTTATTCGATGCCATGGGTGGTGGTATAACTGAGTGCGCCTCATTAATGTGGGTTTCAAGAGTTTTTTTTAAAAGATGGTGGGTTTCAAGATTTTTTTAAGAAGGTGCATTGAAACACAATGCAACGATATTTTTCTTAAATTTGTATTTTAATGTGTTAGTGTTATTAAGAAATTATAAAATTTTGTTGAGTAAAACGTTTTTAAATTTATATATTATAAATCACACGTGCAAATCCATTGGGGGCAGGGTATGTACACTTTCATAGACTTTAGCAGTGAAATTGTTGTGCGGAGGGGGTCCCTTATCACACAAACAAGGGGGTCTCATGCACCAATTTGATGCCTGCCTTGAGTGTGACCCTCAAATTAGATTATTATTTATTATTATTAATATTTCAAATTAGTATAGTAATAATTGAAGTATGCAAGTTTTACATAATAAATAATAATCTACTTTTACTTAATTACTATATTATAATATATGTATATCTATATTTATATATTAATATTATCCATGTTGGTTCAATGGGTTTTATCGAGTGGTTGAGTGCACCTTTAAGCTTGATGTGGGAGGTTTTGGGGTTAAACCCCCAAGATAGTTCTCTTTGTTGCATGTCTCACTTGATGTCCCTATCAAATCAGACATCATAATCAGTGCAAATCCAAGGGAAGTGCCTAGGGGCTTCCTCGTGAGGTTTTCCTTGGAAAACAATATATATCATTAATGAATGTGGGGAAGTCTCCCTTGGGTTATCATCCAAAAATGTGGGGAAGCATCCCTTAAGTTATTATCTAGGAATATGAGGAAGCATCCCTTGGATTTCCCACAAGATTGTCTTTATAGAATATATATAAAAGTAAAGTTGTATGAAAGCATTGATTGAATCATATACGATAAATAATGTCATATGTAAAATTGAATTATGTCAACAAATAAGAGCTTTATCAAGACGAGTGGTGATGGTTATTAACATTATGTTTAAACATTCCAATTATAGATTCACTAAAGAAACCTCAAATACAATATTATCAGCTCTTGATCTTAGGCTCTTATAGCTACAATTGATATTTTGGGTGCTAATTATTCTCAACTATGCAAATAATATATTTGTTATAATTATTTTCAATCTTGAAAACATTGTTTCTAGGTAATATTAGCATTTCCTCCTAAATACTTGATGTAATAATAACATTGTTGGAGTTACTTCACACACACCTAGGATTTATTTTTCCTAAAGTTATTCCTTGTTTATTAGTCATAATTAGTCATTATCCAGTCTCCTATATTTTAGGGGAGAATATTCCACCTGGAGAATATTCTTTTTCAGTTGACACTCCAGTTTGACTAGTTGATTTGAGTTTAGATGTTGCATTGGTTTTGTCACCATGCAACATTGGGATCATCACCAACTCACTACTCTTTGTTCAGTCAGTTAACTGAAGACTAGTTGACTAGTTAACTCAGCTAGGTGGCAGTTCACTCCCGTAACTGCCTGAGAGACTAGACTAGGTGGCAGTTTACTCTTGTAACTGTTGGTGCGTGTCCAGATCAATCTAGACCACCACTATGGCTCATTAGTTACTCATTTATCCTATATATATATATATATATATTGTAAATTATTCACTCTTTGAGTGTGGAATACGGTTAATGAGAATTCTTCCATTCTTTCTATTTTGCTTCTTCTTTCTCAATTTCTCTCTGCAAATGTGTGTAGTATTTTCTAGCTAGATCTATTATGTGCAGGTTCAACACATTTACAAACATCGGTTCTCCATATTACAACAAACCAACCATCAATATTGCAAATATTATTGTTGTCTTTTATGTAATTACATATTTTCTCTTGAGCACAATAAACCAAATGCAATTTATTTTACGATAACTATTTAAGAGTCAATATTACAAACATTGTTCTATATCATCTAATAATTGTCAATTTAATTTAGCATGGTTGAGAGGAAGAGTTGTTATCCTCCCCACTTGTAAGTTCAGATCTCATTTATTGATTGAAGGTCTTGGTCTTTTGCATGTTTAGTGAATAAGTCATTTAATATTTTTCCAATATTGATTGAACTTTTGTGATTGAAACTTTTAACGTAAAGGGATGACACAAGTATGCAAATAGTTATGTGTGATTGTGATATGTTTGCTTTTCATGAACTAATTATTAATTGAAGATCTTGGTCTTTTGTATGCTTAGCAGCATGTTTAGATCATGGGATACAGGGCCATCATATCACCCCATTATTCCAACTATTTTTCCTTCATAATTCGATCAAAATAAGGCTAGATTTTTCAATTCAATGCAAAACTAAAATTTTAGCAATTGCAAATTGTGATCTTCGACTAATTACAGAGCTCTGAATCTACCCAGATGCTCAAAATTGTATTTTGAGCAATGAAAACTATCATTTCAATGATTCTTCATCCATCAGAATCTGACAAATATGGGGTGATTTGATTGCCCTCGTATCAAACACCCATGTTTAGTGGAGAGGCCACGTAATGATATTCCTTTATTGATTGAACTTTGTAATGGAAACTTTTAACATGTAAAGGGATGACACAATAATTTTAATGGTTGCATGTGAAGTTGTTAGTCCATGCCATAGGTAGAGACTATTGCTTTCACCTTTTCCTATTAGTTAATATATTCGATGTTTATAAAGATAGTTGAAGGCTAACTTTAAATTTATACTTGTGTGTGTGTGTGTGTGTGTGTGACTTCTTATTGGACTAGAAGACTTGAATTGACTATTTCTATCATTGAAAAATATTTTAAAAAACAAAATAAAAAGAAAATACATACCTTATATTTTTATGTTTACATTGTGATAATTACCTAGACGTAAATGCTTCCAATTGTCATTTGCCTTAACCATGCAATTGTCAGCAAGCTCGTCCCACACCAGGAAAGGATGCATAAATGGGCTTGACTGATAAAGGGAGAGGCAACTCCGTTGATTTCTTTATTCTTCCAATCATTCTTGATAGGGAAGAGGGTCTGGTCTAAATGGAGTGAATGGAGTGTGGTGAATAATGGTCGATGGGTGATTTTAAGGTTCGCGGTAGTATTCTTCGTTGTGCACTGATGTGGCTAGGGGTCTTTGGGGATGGGAATAGGTTCGGATGTTCTACCGTTTGCTTCCCGGATTATTCGAGTGAAGCAAGAAAGGCATAACTGGTAAGGCAGAACCTAAATAGGTAGGTTAGTTGGTTGGTTGCCCCCCCCCCAATCATGTAAGGTGGGTCAGAAGTAAGGCGATATTAAATAGATAAGTAGGAAGGCAATAAATATAGAAGCATTCAAGGTCAAAGTTAGAAGGTGGGTCAAGGGTAGGTGGTGGGCCAGGGAAGGTGAAGCAAAAACCTGTTCTAAATTCATTATGCAAACAACTCATTGGGTCTTTTGGGGATTGGTCCGGTCAATAACAAAAGATTCGCCAAACGCACATTTTCAAAAGGCATGGAGTGGTTTTGACAGGGTCGTAGGCATCTGATCTCATCTTAATTTTAACTTCCCACTACTTCTCAGAGTTTCATACCCTTTGGTAAAAACCCACTCAATCTCGAAGTAAAAATGATTATCCTTAGCTAAAATCCTACCCCACTTTCTCTCGGAGGTATCCCCTAATTGGGATAGATGACGGATGAATGAATGGGGTTCACCACGACCCTCATGCGATCTGATTTCCTCTCAGGTGGTTTCGTTCTATCTCTCATACCTATTCCGATCTTAAAAAGTGTGGGAGCTAAAAAATAAATGATCCTTTCGGAGTTTCAGTTCTAGTTAGCCACTTTGCTACTCAGTTCTTTTGTTGCTACAACTATTTGCGTAATTACATAAATAAATAAATAAATAAATTCTCAACCTCCGCTCACTCTTTTTCCCCTTCATTTCTGTTAGTAGCACATTTTAAAATAATATTTCTATAAGAGGTACTTGCCCTCGATTACCACAATAAAAGATCCAGCCTTTTAATTCCTCCATACTCTTCCCCATGGTAAACAATCGTACTTATTCCCGCATAGTCCCAAGTAGTGTTTCTCATTATTTCTTCATGACCTTCTCTATAGATATGGATATGGTCTGCAACTATGCCAGGGCCCTCCCTATACCTATATGGGCCAATGGAGCAACGTAGTAAGTATCAACCTTGTCGGACCGAATGGGGATGACCTAACCATTCCTTCTGTCAGGATGTCTCAACCTTGTCTGAGCATGTTCTGCAAACATTTATTCTCTATCCACATACATAATGTGACGTATATAAGTAAGGTGTATGCTGGGAGTGAGTGAGCGAAGCGAGTTGGTGTTTCTTTATTTATTGTGGGAGAGGTAGAGGTAGGTGCTCCCTTGTCTACGTAATCAATTGGTGTTGGAGTTACTTCACACACACCTAGGATTTCTTTTTCCTAAGGTTTTTATTTGTTTATTAGTCATAATTAGTCATTATCCAATCTCCTATATTT
>ML796033.1:298865-326568 GCA_009831015.1 Picea engelmannii
TTTTTATTTGTTTATTAGTCATAATTAGTCATTATCCAATCTCCTATATTTTAGGAGAGAATATTCCACCTAGAGAATATTCTCTTTCAGTTGACACTTCAGTTTGACTAGTTGAGTTGAGTTTAGATGTTGCATTGGGATCATCACCATGCTAATTTGACCTTGCCTTGGTATCATCACCAAAGTGGCGCATTAGTCTTGATTCCCTGAGTTAACTCCTCACTACTCTTTGTTTAGTCAGTTAACTGAAGACTAGTTGACTAGTTAACTCAACTAGGTGGCAGTTGACCCCCGTAACTGCCTGAGAGACTAGAATAGGTGGAAGTTCACTCCCATAACTGCTGGTGTGTGTCCAGATCACTCTAGACCAGCACTATGGAGACTTGGTTCACCTCAAGTCAAACTCATTGAGTTATACAGAGTATATCATGTGTAAATTATTCATTATTAACAACGGTTAATGAGAATTCTTCCACTCTTTCTCTCCTTCTTCTTCTTTTTCCAATTCTCTCTACAAATGTGTGTATTATTGTTTAGCTAGATCTATTTTGTGCAAGTTCAATACATTTACATGGTATCAGAGCCGACGAACTGTTAAGAAAAAGCTACACCAATTTTTTTTGCAGGTACAAAAGATTGAAGACAGCGAAAAGATGGAATTCCAAAAAGAATTCATTCTTACACCTTACAACTATTTTGCATGGAAGGAAAAAATAGCCATACATATATGATCCAGAGGGTTGTATAGGTTAACCATGAATACAATTACAGAGCCGAAATCATCCATAGAAAAATCCAAGTACTTAAATCGCATGAATGAGGCACTCAGAACAATTTGCAGTCTTATTTCTCCCGATCTCCTGTTTCACATATCTTCCTGTAAGAATCCCAATGAAGCCTGGACCATCTTGGAAGGGCTCTTTGGAAAATAGGATGAGATGAGGGGACACATGTTGGAGGTGGAGCTTCTCACATTGGATCCAAAAAGCTTCGAGAATATCCAAGATTTCTTTACAAAATTCAAGGATTTACTTTCGCAACTCAAAGCTTGCGGGGTTGATAAATTGAAGGAGGAGAAACAAATGGTTCTCACCATTCTCTCCAAGCTTGGTCCTGAATTCTCAGTATTTGTATCTACATTCCATATTGCTAGATTTGCCTCTAGAGCCACCTGGAAGATGCCTTCTCTTGAGGACTTTATCGAATCCCTGACACAAGAGAAAACCAAGCTCATCAACATGGGCACAATCAAAGGCCCAAGGGCACAAGCACTTACTGTGGATGATGGCAGCCAAAAATATCATAAATATAAAGATAAAGATAATCAGAAATCTCATGCACATACGAAGAAGGAAGGGTACACAAAACCCTTCACCGATGCCTCTGAATCCAAAGGAGAAAAGGGAAGAAAAGGAGAGAAATGCACATATTGTCACAAAGGATTCCATTCGGAATCAACATGCATGCAAAAGAAAATAGATCTGATGTCTCAAATACTTCAGCAAAACAACCTTGGAGATCGCATCCCTGAGGGTGCAAAGAAGAAGAAGCCAAAAGATCTGAATTCCAAGAAAGGCAATTCTAGCCATGCCTTGATTGCCATCAACTCCTCTCCCAATGCTTGGATCGTAGATTCAGGAGCATCACATCACATGGATGCCTCAGAAGCAGTCTATTCTTCATTAGATGCATGCAAAGGTCCCCTATTATGACGGGGGACAACTCTTCTGTCGAAGTCACTAGCAAACGAAGGATTGAACTCACCAACGGAAGCTTCGAGAACGTGCTGCATGTTCCCAAGCTTTCTGTCAACCTTCTCTCTATGTATCAGATGACGAATTCCGGCATCGGAAAGAAAGTCATCTTCACACCAAATTCCATGGACATATACGACATGCAAACCAACTCCAGGGTTGCTACCGATGAGGTAAATCATCAATCTAGATTGTATACATTTTTTGAATTCATTGAACCTGATTCTGCTTTACTACTTACTCATGCTAATGAAAGTACTAGGATATGGAATGAAAGGTTTGGACATTTGAATTTCAGATACATGCAACAGCTTAGCAAGCACAAATTAGTTGATGGTCTACCAGACATCCATTTCTCTAAGGGAGTATGTGAGGGATGTGTTCTCGGAAAACACCCTCAAGAGAAATTCGACAAGGGAAAGTCTCAATGAGCTTCCACACCTTTAGATCTGATCCACAGTGACCTCATGGGTCCTTTTTTGCATCCATCGATCAACAAAGCAAGGTTTGTTCTCATTTTTGTTGATGATTTCTCACGTTTTACATGGATCTACTTTCAAGGGCAAAAATCCGAGGTCTCTCAACACCTCAAAGATTTCAAAGCTTTGGTTGAGACACAGCTCGAAAAGAATATCAAAGTCCTCCGAACTGATAACGGGGGAGAGTATGTGAATCATGAAATCCACAATCTTTTCCATGAGGCAGGGATGGAGTTGCAACATACAGTTCCCTACACTCCACAGCAAAACAAAGTTGCTGAGCAGAAAAACCGATCTCTAAAAGAGATGGCATCTTGCATGTTGCATGCAAAGTCACTACCACAGAGACTATGGGCCGAAGCACTTAACTATGCAACATGCATCCAAAGTATATCTCCCCATAGATCTGTCAAGGATAAGACCCCCCTACGAGGCTTGGAGTAGCCTCAAACCGGAAGTGACCCACTTTCGTATTTTTGGTTCACTTGCATGGGCCAAGATTCCCTATGAAAAGAGGAAGGCACTTGATCCACAGAGCACTGAGTGCATTTTTGTTGGATACCCTGATGGTGTGAAGGGATATCAGCTTATTGATCTTTCCTTGGACCGACTCATCATTGAGCGTAGTGTCCAATTCAAGGAAAGTGTCTCGCATGTACCTCAGCAGTCGCATGCAGACACCTTTACTCTTCCACCTGTCCGAGATGATGAGCATGCACATGCCGACTCTTCTTCAGACAAGAGTTATGATTCAGACGACTCAGAGGATTCAGATTCAGATTCAGAGTTAGTACAGTCAGATGCAGAGTCAGAGCATCCAGATGCAGTTGTAGAGCTAGAGAAGAGGCCCAAGTGGGCACAAACTACTCTTCAGGATGCAGGGGATATCGTAGGTGATCCAGTCGATACTAGGAGGACTCGATATGATTTCAAGGAGCCTCCTATTGCACTCACTGCCACTGAACCATTGCCTTCCAGGCATATTTTCTTGGTTCAGTCTTCAAATCCACAGTCTTATGGTGAGGCTCCTGGAAATCCCTTTTGGGAATCTACCATGCAGGAGGAGTACAACTCTCTCCTCGAGAACCAGACTTGGGACTTGGTTCCCCTTCCTTCAGGGAGGAAACTTGTCAGATGCAAATGGGTCTACAGGATCAAGAGCGCAGCGGATGGACAGATCAACAGATACAAAGCCAGGTTTGTCGCCAAAGGCTTTTAGCAGGTTCATGGTATTGACTATGATGAGACCTTCACTACAGTAGCGAAGATGGATTCCATTCAATTGGCCCTTGCCATTGCGACAACCAAGGGATGGGAAGTCCATCAGATGGACGTGAAGAATGAATTTCTTCATGATGATCTCTCTGAGGAGATCTACATGGAGAAGCCTCAGGGATTTATGCAGAACTCATCTTTGGTATGTTGACTGAAGAAGTCACTTTATGGCCTCAAGCAGGCTCTGAGGGTATGGTATGCCAAGATGGACTCCTACCTTTTGTCACAGAACTTTGTACGTTGTAAATCAGACCTGAATGTATACATGCTCAAGACGACTGATTCACTTCTACTTTTAGGTCTGTATGTCGATGATTTGCTAATCATCGATTGCTCGACTTCAACGATTGCTGAAGTCAAGAGGATTCTTCATGACAGATTTTTGATGATGGACATGTGTTCACTACACTTCTTCCTTGGACTTGAGATCAGTCAGGATGCATCAGGCATCAAACTGTCTCAAGACAAGTATGCACAAGATCTCCTTGAGAGATTTCACATGACAGACTGCAAGTCTGCTCTGAATCCTTTCCTATCAAGAGTCAAACTTGAGGATGGCGGGGAGACTCCACTGATTGAAAACACATTGTATAGACATCTAGTGGGGAGCTTGTTGTATCTCACACACTCCAGACCAAACCTCTCATATTCAGTTGGCACCGTTTCCAGGTTCATGCAGGAGCCGGATGAGCTACATTGGAAAGATGCAAAGCGTATCCTTTGATACGTACAGGGCACCGTCACCTTTGGGATTCATTATGCAGTAGACTCTACATTAGATCTCATTGGGTTTACTAATTCCGACTGGGCTGACGATAGCATTGATCGGAAGTCCACATCTGATTACTCACTCAGTCTTGGTTCTGGGCCTATCTGTTGGTCGAGCAAGAAACAAGTTTCCATTGCTCTATATTCAGTCGAGGTAGAGTACAGAGGGGTAGTTAACATAACCATTCAGGCTATGTGGCTACAACATTTTCTCACTAAGTTGGGCATTCAGTTTCATCGACCGATCGTCATCTGGTGTGACAACCAGAGCACTCTGAAGTTATGCAAAGATCCAGTTCAGAGGCAGCGAACGAAGCACATCGAGAAACACATGCATTACATCTAGGACTTAGTACACGAGGGGATCATCGACTTACAGTTCTGTCCTCAGCAGAATAAATGACATACATTTTCGCCAAGACCTTTATTGAGCATAAATTCCATTCTCTGCGAGGTCGTCTTGGTGTGAAGGACACAGTTGCCTAGCAATTGTAGTTCTTTTTTTTATATGCATTGTACCTTGAGGGGGGGGGGGGTTTCCCTCTTTCCTCACTTTATTTTCAGTGTATCTTTTGTACTTGGGTGCCTAACATGGCCTCATTGCCGGGACCCAATCTCTATTTTCACCATAGTGATGTTTAGGGGGGGTGTTGGAGTTACTTCACACACACCTAGGATTTCTTTTTCCTAAGGTTTTTATTTGTTTATTAGTCATAATTAGTCATTATCCAGTCTCCTATATTTTAGGAGAGAATATTCCACCTAGAGAATATTCTCTTTCAGTTGACACTTCAGTTTGACTAGTTGAGTTGAGTTTAGATGTTGCATTGGGATCATCACCATGCAACATTGGGATCATCACCATGCTAATTCAACCTTGCCTTGGTATCATCACCAAAGTGGCGCATTAGTCTTGATTCCCTAAGTTAATTCCTCACTACTCTTTGTTTAGTCAGTTAACTGAAGACTAGTTGACTAGTTAACTCAACTAGGTGGCAGTTCACTCCCGTAACTGCCTGAGAGACTAGAATAGGTGGCAGTTCACTCCCGTAACTGTTGGTGTGTGTCCAGATCACTCTAGACCACCACTATGGCAACTTGGTTCACCTCAAGTCGAACTCATTGAGTTATACAGAGTATATCATGTGTAAATTATTCATTATTCACAACGGTTAATGAGAATTCTTCCACTCTTTTTCTCCTTCTTCTTCCTTTTCCAATTCTCTCCGCAAACGTGTGTATTATTGTTTAGTTAGATCTATTTTGTGCAGGTTCAACACATTTACAATTGGCTTGCCTCATCGAGCGGGAAAGTGCATAATTAATAGGGAGGAAGAGGTTTCTTATTTATCAGTCAGAGCAGTGAGTAAGTGCAAGAAGGTAGGGTAGAACAATGAATGGGAAATAGGACTACGAATGGAGGACCGACAATAATCTCCTCTTTTTTTCCCCCGTAAACTAGAGGGATAGAAACAATAGGGAGGGGTTCACTACGTAGTGGAACGGTACTACTTTGTTTGCGGGATTATTGACGCATCATACATAAGGGAGGGTTCAAAACCCTTACTCTGTATGTTGTCCCAATAATAGGGGGAAAGGTCCACCAGCATTGCCGTGTAATGAGACCTATCCTAGTGCTCTTTCTGAGGTGTACACACCTTTCATCAAATGCCTATCAATGCATTTCAATGATGAGAAAGTAGTGGCATGCATGAAAGGCCATGTTGGAACATGGTCGCGATAGGGAAGGGTAGGCGTTGATCACATCACCTCATTGAATCAAAGTGGCGGCTCACTAGTCGCTACAATGCAATACATAAAATGATTCATGCCGCCTTTCAAATCCTTCCAATACAGTTCTTCCAGGTCATCTCTTTTTTTATATATGTAATTACGCTACATATATTATATATGTAATTATGCATTCATGAGCAAGAGATAATATAATAAGTAAGGAGAGAACTCAACACCTTAGAATATCTCCTTATAAACCCTGACCAGAGGTATAAAGTCTTCAGGGGCCATCGAGAGGAATGAAGTTTCTTTATTGTGGGAGAGGAATTTATTGCTCGATTGACCATATATTTCATTAACTGGGAGAACTTGATTCAATGTGAGAGGGGCTTAAATATGGGGCATCTATCTAATCTATTATGCATCAATCCATATGTTGGGGGGCCATGCCCAAGCAATAAAGTCGATAGAGGTCCTGCATGTGTGGGAGTTAGTTTCTCAGTGGATCCTTTCATTCATCGAGAGGTCTGAGTCAATCCATTGTGGATTGTTGTCCAATCGTCTCCATGGATCTAGTTACATTATACTATTAATATACGCAACATATTGAGATTACACCACATAGTCCAGGAGAGTTTGGTAGAGAGATAAATTTACTCCATCGTCGGTGTGTACAGGTCCCAGAGAAATGGATTTGAGTCTAATTTCAAAGACCCTCAATATAAGAGATCAACCCACCCTCCCTTCTAATGAATGAAAGGTCAGTATTTTTCATTCAGCCTTCGAAAGAGTGAAGATAAACCCTTACCTAACGAAGGAAGGAAGGAGAAAGGCCAAGGAAATAAGTATTCGATAGAGTTATCATGCTCTCATTTTCCCCAAAATCTATAGAGCTATGAGAAAGATGTGGGAGATGCTCTATAATGTATTGACTCATAGAATGTTGGTAACTAGAGAGTGAATAAAGAGAAGACACAACTTCTGGGAAGTCTTTAAATAGACTATGTATTTACGACGGATCTCTTTTACGTAATGACATAAATAAATAAATAAATATCTCGGGGGGAGGGATGGGAAGCCATAATGCTCAAACAAAATTACATGGTGTACATATCCATTAAATCAACATTTCTTACCAATGCTACTTCCACTATGAAGGTGGTCTCTTTAGGCCTTCAATATTATCTATCATTGTTGTATGGACACATTAAATCTCATTTATTCCATACGCCAACTTGATATCCCTCATTTTTTGTCTTCTACTTGTAGATTTTAACCTTGTACAATTATTTACTTGCAAACATATTCTCAATTGAAACAGAAAAGATTCAACGGCACACACACACACACACATTACATAGATACTTTGACCCTAGAAACCCAAACCGAGAAAACCAACAACTTGTTTAGAGTCACACCTCTAATCTTTTATGCATCATGTCTTCAGTGTTTACAATACAATACAATATATAGGATCCTGCGGCATCCAAAACCCCTAATCCATTGACCTGGATTAGTCAACAACCCTAATTCCTTAACTGGAACTAGAAAACCATCGACAAAAACCATGTGTTGAAAAACCACCCAAAAACAGACGCAAAAAACACCAATTTTGTTTCCAGGGCATTGCCCCCGAATCCCTATGTAGGGGGGCTCCCGTCCCCCTCTGAACCCCCCGGAAATGGGGGATTTTCTCCCCTGTGACCCCCCCCGCAGGTGCACCCAATGCAATGCAAACACTAAATCTAGTCGTCCAAAGAATATAACACATACCCAACATTCTCCCACTTGTTGTTTTCTTTGCATACAAGGGGTTACAAGGTTACATAGTCAACAATATAGGGCATCGATGCCCATATATACTCTACAACAAGAAAACTTCTTAGTGCTGACATGTTTTTTTAATGAATCTGCAACATTCTTCAAAGTGTCCACCTTCATCAACAACACCTTCTTTTCTTCAATCATGTCTCTCACAAAGTGATATTGAACATCAATATACTTTATCTTTGAATGATAAGTCGTGTTCTTTTCTAGGAAGATTACCCTTTGACTATCACAATCTATCCTTACAGCTTGTTGTACCAACCCAATACCTAAACACAATTTTTGTAACCATATTGCTTCATTGCTTGCATGAGACTTGGCCACCATGTATTCAACTTTGGTAGTTGAGAGTGCCACTACAGACTGTCTTTTGCTCATCCAACTGATTTCTCCTCCAAATAGGTTGAACACATACCCACTTGTAGATCTTTTGCGATCCAAATCTCCAACCCAATCTGCATCAACAATCCCATGTATGTCCAACACTTTGTCCAATCCTGGTCTTCCTTGGTATCACAATCCATAATTAGTAGTTCCACTCAAATATCTGAAAACCCTTTTTACTATTGTCCAATGATCCTTCCTTTGTTTTGACATATACCTGCTCAAAACTTCCACTGCATGTGCAATGTATGGCATAATACAGACTATTGCATACATCAAACTATCAACCGCACTCGCATATGGAAGACATGACATGTCCTCTTACTCTTCTTGTGTCTTGTAACACTAATCCACAAATAACTTTACACCTACAAGAATAGGAACCCTGACCAATTTACATTCTTGCATATTAAACCTCTACAATATTGTCTGGACATATTTCCTCTTATTTAACTAGAGTTTCTTGTTTGTGCGATCTCTTTTAATTTCCATGCCCAAAATGAAATTTGAAACACCAATATCCTTCATGTCAAATTTAGAGGATAACTGAGTTTTCATATCCTGGATAATCTCCTTTTTGTTTTCTATCAACAACATATCGTCCACATACAAGACCAAAAAAATAAGATGGTCACTAATAAATTTGAAATACACATAGTGATCCACTTTACTCCTTGTGAAGCCAAGTCCCAACATATGAGTATCAAATTTTTGATACCACATCCTTGGTGATTTCTTTAACCCATACATGGACTTTTTCAGCCTGCATACCAACTCTTTGTTTCCCTTCACAACAAAGGCTTATGGCTGCTTCATGTATATTTCTTCTTCTAGATCTCCATGTAGGAATGTTGTCTTCACATCCATCTATTCTATTTCAAAATAAAACACAGTAACAACAGATAAAAGAAATCTAATTGAAGTTAACTTGGCAACATGAGAACAAAGCTCACCAAAGTCAATTCCCTCTATGCGGGAATAACCTTTTGCTACTAACCGAGCTTTGTATTTATCCACTTTGCCTTATGCATTCAACTTCTTCTTAAACACCCATTTCTTGCCAATGAGATTTCTTCCAATTGTCAACTCCACTAGATCCCAAGCCTCGTTCTTGTCCAAGGTTTCCATTTCTTCAATCATGGCCTTTTTCTAGAGTTTTCCATCCTCTGAGTCCATTACCTCCCTAGCAGTTCTAGGATCATTTTCAGTAATAAGAAAGGAAAAATTTGAATGGAAATTAGGTGGAGTATACCTTTCCGATTTCCTTTTTTCTTGAACCAGTCTCCTCAATACTGGAGTATGAGGATCTTCTTCTTCTTATTCATGTTCTTTTGTAGAGTCTAAATCATCACCCTTCAACTCAAACTCTATTTTCTCAAGTTCTTCCTTCCTTGGTAGGACTTCATGTTTGACAACATCTTTGATTTCTCTAAATACTACATCTCGGTTGTACACTACCTTCTTAGTTTCTAGGTTCCAAAGCTTATAACCTTTCAGACCATCTTTATACACAATAAACATACACTTTTCAACCTTTTTATCTAGCTTACTCTTGTTTTCCTTTGGAACGTGAACATAGGCATCATAGCCAAATACCTTGAGATGTGTGAGAGAGGGTTTCTTACCAGTCCATACCTCATGTGGATTCTTGTCATCTAGTGTTGATGAGGGTGATCGATTAACCAAGTAACATGCAATACCCACTACCTCTTCCCACAATTTTTTTCCTAACCTGACACCACTGAGCATGCACCTTGCTTTTTCCATCATCGTCCTATTCATCCTTTCTACAACTCAATTCTACTAAGCGCTATATGGAATAGTCTTTTTCCTTGCTATACCACACTTCTTACTGAATTTTTTGAATTCATTTCCACATAACTCTCCACCTTTATCTATCCTCAACATCTTACTTCTTTTCTTTGTTTGATTTTCCACAAGAGCCTTAAACTCTTTAAACCTGTAAAAGACTTCATATTTCTTCCTGGGGAAATATATCCATGTATTCCTCGAGAATTCATCTATAAATTAGACATAGTACACATATTTTCCCATAAATGGAATCGACATAGGTCCAAACACATCACTATGCACCAACTGTAAAATTCCCTCTTCCCTCGATGCACTAGAGGGGAATATTACCCAATTCTACTTCCCATATATGTAATGTTCATAGAACTCAAAATCTAGAGAGCAGTTAGACATACCTTTAACCATACCTTTACCAAGTAGTAGTCAAAGGCCCTTTTCTATGATATGCCCCAGTCTTTGATACCAAAACATAGTCTTTTCTCCAGAGACTGTAATATTTTTTTCTTCTTCAGATCCAATCTCAAGAACAACAAAATTGTTACACCCATCACAAATAGTGTTTCTTTGCAACTTATACAAAGTTCCAAACTGAACTCCCTTCAACAACACAATGGCTCCTTGAACCCTCCTACAAGTTTCTTTCTCAAACACTATTTTTACCCCTGCATTGTCCATTTTGCTTACTAAAATCAAATTTTTGGCCAATCCTGGGATGTGCAGAAGAACACTAGGGAGTGTTCTAATCCTTCCATCCATGAGATTCAACTTGACTTTTCCTCGTCCTATGATTTTGGCTGCCTATTCATCACCTAGGAAAACATCACCTCCATCATACCTTTCATACTCACAAAACCACTCCCCATGAGGATTTATATGAAAGGATCCACCTAAGTCAACTAGCCATGCCTCATGATTTGCATGTGTGCTTGAAGAAGCCAAGTACACATCCCCTCGTTCTTCCTTGGAGGTTTTTTCTTTTGTAGAGGGAGCATATTCATATCCCTTCCCCCTCTCAACAGTTTTGGATCTACATTGCTTCTTGTAGTGCCCTTGTTTTCCACATCTCCAACATACCTTTACAAACTTTCCGGGAGATTTAGATATTCCCTTAGATTTAGATCTCCCACTTGAGGATTTGGATCTACTTCTTTCTAGGGAGATTCCTCTTGCAAATAATGTGTTTGTGCTCTGTCCTTCCATGTTCTTCCACCTCATATCCTTCGACAACAAGGATGAGACCACATCATCGAAACTTAAAGTAGTTGTATTACTACCTATGACCACAACCAGACTATCACATGATTCTGGTAAAGAGAAAAATAAATTGATACATTTGTCTTCATTGAAAATATTAATATCAACGAATAATAACTAGCTTACCACTGTATTGAAAGTGTTCAGATGCTTTGTCACTGAGTCTCCATCTTTCGTCCTCGGGTTATACAACTTCTTCCGCAAAAAATATTTATTTACCAGGGACTTAGACTGATACAAATTCCCCAACTTATCCCATAATTCCTTGGATGTAGCTTCCCCTGACACATTCAATAATACTAAACATGAGAGACACAATTGGATTGTGCTCTTCGCCTTCCAATCAAACTTTTTCCAGTATTTTGTTGACATTCCTGGAGGTGCAGTACATGGATCCACTACGATCCACTTATCTTTTTCTACCAACAGATATTACATCTTGAGCTTCCATGGCTCAATACTTTTCCCATTAAATTTCTTGATCTCTATTTTCAAACTGCTCGCCATTTCTTTTCACTTGAAGAATCAATACCATAGATATCCCACTATAACAAGGCTTAGCACAGACCCAAGTCAAACCCTTAGCCACAAAGGCATCCCCCTGAAGCCAAAAACAACTATGATGCCAAATGTAGATTTTCACCTTGTATAATTATTTACTTGCAAACAAATTCTCAATAAAAACAGAAAAGATACAATGGCACACACACATATTACACAGATATTTTTACCCTGGAAACCCAAACCGAGAAAACCAACAACTTGTTTAATCTTTTATTCATCATATCTTCATTGTTTACAATGCAATATAATATATATGGTCCCGCGGCATCCAAGACCCCTAATCCATTGACCCAGATTAGTCAACAACCCTAATTCCTTGACCAAAATTAGAAAACCATGTGCCGAAAAACCACCAAAAAATGGATGCTTAAAAGGCCATTTTTTTTGGGGAGAACCCCCCGGACAGGGGGGTTTCGACCCCTGCGACTCCCCAGGAAGGGGGGGCTAGTGCCCCCCTTCCCCCTTAAACCCCTCGCGGGCTCGGTGTTGATGTTTTGGTAGTTGCGGGAGGTGTTAACCTCCAAGTGTAACCTTTGTACTTAGAATAGAATATTCCAAGAGTAAGAGAACCATTAAACATACGTGTGAAAACCATAGAAGAGAAGTTAGCCCAAAGAGGATAATAATAAAGTATTTGAAGGCTCCATAAAGAGAAGTCGGCCTCACTTGGAAAATTCACTTGGAGAGGTTAGTATAAATAAGGAGGTGCCTAGCTCATTTGGACACTCACTGAGCTAGTGCGCAAGTCTAAGGATTAGTAGTTGCACCAGAGGGAGGCACAAGTCTAGAGAGAGTAGTGCGCTTCTCTTGGTAAAGGTACGCTTTATTGGTATTGAGTTATTGTTGTAGCAGTGGTGTTTATGGTTAGGGTTTATCTGTTGGTTCTAGTGTAGACTTGCTAGAATCATTCTATCTAAGAAAAGGTTATTGTGCTCGAGGGTGGCATAGTGAAGGCCTATGGTTGGGTGACAATGATGTGACAGTGTCTATGGTTAAACAAGCATATCAAAATTTTAACATGGTATCAGAGCTGGTTTGCTTCGTAACAATCTTACTGCTGGAAGGAAGATCCTCAGTTTCCCCCATTGTCAAGCTCGTTGAGCACTTACTGAACCCACCAAGAAGGTCGCCTAAGTAGGGCACATCTTTTTCACAGATCAGATCTGAAAATTTTTGAAGTTGAGAAATTAGGGTTTTCTCATAAAACCTAGGTCAAGGCGTATGGCATTTAAAGACCGAGTCAAATTTGATTCTTGGAGAAAGGAGGTCACCTTGACATAGTGCACTCACTGTGTTAGTTGCACTGCTAGTTGCAACACTAGTTGCAGTGCCAGTTGCAACACTAGTTGCAATGCCAGTTACAACACCAGTTGCAGTGCCAATTGCAGCAAAAGTTGTAGTACAAGTTTCAGTTCCTCTGGTCTAATGAATTTTATGGTAGCTCGTTGAGCAATTTATTGAAGGATCCTAAAATTATTATTTCATCAACTTGCTAGCCATTCTTCATACAGTTCCATCTAGGGTTTCTGGTTTTGCAGCGACAACAAACCCTAACCCAAATTCGTTGGGCACTTTTAGTGAAGTGTTGGGCCTAATTCTTGGTTGTTCTAGTGTGCCTTAGCCTAGTGCACCTTCTGGTGCCCTCAGTCAGCAAAAAATTGTCAAGGTTAACTTTTTGAGTCGAACAGGTTGAAGTCAAACCTCTGGTCAAAGTTAAAATTATAAGTTGACTTTAGTCAAAATATTAGATTGATTAAGGTTGAGATTTTAGATTTTGTTTGCATTATATTCCCTAAACTTAACTTTCTATCAAGAAAGCATATTGTCTTAGTACAGGGGACAGGTTGGAGAGAATACTTGTCATCTTGAGTGAAGGAGACTCAGAAGAAAAGAAACAACACT
The DNA here is from genome assembly GCA_009831015.1 of Picea engelmannii. Lineage (NCBI taxonomy): Eukaryota > Viridiplantae > Streptophyta > Pinopsida > Pinales > Pinaceae > Picea > Picea engelmannii. The sequence goes on from ML796033.1 coordinate 312,619, forward strand.
CATTCTTGGAGATAAGACTCCAGGTTCCAGGTTTGATTAATTAAATGGATAAGTCTACAATTTGCACATATCAAGTATTTCTACATTACAAGTAAACACTATAGTTGTGACACCAGTCTTTGAAAGGATTTATTACTACTAGATACAATGAATACTTAGTAGCATGTGAGTACTATTGATATAAATGCTTATTGTACTTATGAACTAACATCTCCTCTAGGAGATATTTCTTGCTTTTCTTCCTGGCAGGTCACCTTGGTAATAATGTGTTGATTACCATGAAATTGTCTTTTTATTATTGTTAACATAGATATGTTCTTATGAAAATTCTATTATATTGGAAATACTTTTGCTCTTGTTGCTCTTGTCTTGGGCATATTATTTTGTAAATTCCATGGAGGTTACCATGGAGATATTGTTGTTCTTGTTTCTTATTATGGGCAGGTTACCATGGAGGAATGATTGGTCACAACACTAGAAGAGTGTTGTTCCTATTTCTTATTATTGCATTTTTATTTTGGCTCTTGTTCCAGGTAGGTCACAAGTGATAGCTCTGAGAAGGAGATACTGTGATGATTGTTCTTGTTATCCCCACTTTTTAGGGATAACTAGGAGATCATGTCTTGAGGCTCACTGGTCCTAGACATGGAGTACCGAGAGCAGGATTGACCTGAGCATGGCCCTGGAGGGCCCGCCTTTTCTTCATTCATCATCTTTTGTCTTGTCAGCAAAAACAACATTCGTCACCATCGACTTGATCCTATATCAGAAGAGGTTCTTGCTCCATGAGGTAATTGGTCCAGGTATCATGGTATGTCTCACTTTTGATCATTGAAACCTTTAAATATATGCATCTGATTCCTTTTATCTCTAACAACTGCTTGGATCTTACATTAGCCCACTTGACCATGCCGGGGGAAATTGACAGGGTGCCCTAGCAAGCTTGTGCCCATAGGTCTTGGTTTGCCACTGGGGGGATTTCTGAAAATCCATCGTCCACTCCCATCATAGCACCACTATTTCATCTTATCTCCTGCTCATTTATCCCATTCCCCTTGTCTGGGGATTGGGTTGACCTATTTGTAGGATTGCACCTTATCTCATGGGAAGAAGGGGCTAAAGGCCTAGAAGGTAAAAGCAGCTGGTAAAAGACAAAATCCTAGAAATAAATCCCGAGATGCTTCACCCAGGGATCCCCGAGAAGTTAGTAAAAATCCTCTTAGCAAGAAACAAGAGGGACCCTGAAAATAACAAAACAAGACCTAGTCAGAGAATAGGGGGTCTCATCACGAGCCAGCCTATTAGGTCCATGGGTACCTAACAGTATGACATTGCCACCATCTGGTTACCACGCCAGGGCAGTGACCTTTGGTTGCATGGCCAAGGGAAAGGAGGTCTCATCACGAGCCAACCTTCTCATCTCTGTGAAATTACTTGTGGGTAACACTGTCATCTCTGGTCACCATGCCAAGGCAGTGTCCCCTGGTTAGTTCTTGAATAAAAAGAAAAAGAAGAAGAAAAGCAAATAAAACAATAAAACAAGAAAAAGAATAAAGGCAAGAATGGGCTTGGAAAAAATGCATCCATGACAGGTACAACTCGCCTTCTACAAAGGCACCCACAGGTAACATTTATGCATCCTTAGCCCTCACTGCACCCACATGTTTGGACATCCCCTAGCCACATCACCTCACTTACATGGTTTGGATGAGATATTCCTAGAAACTTTCCTTTTCTTGTGGACACTAGCCCAATAGGACACCTTGTCCTTTTCTCCAATCTTGTATTACAAGTTTTTGCAATGTCTTTGAGCTATTGACCGATGTACTAGGGGTTTTATGCATATGTTTAATAATATTGATGACGTGATGTGATTGACATTGCTATGATCCCTGTGACTGATGAGCCCATGGAGGGCGTAGCTTTTGATGTGCAGGACCATGCTCGACGGATAGGTACCATTTGGACCGGTACACATGGTGAGATGACCAAGTTCAGACCTTTATGGGGCTGAACATCCCACCAGATGGATGCTAAGACCCCATCATGGGGCAGAGACAGGACAAAGCTTGATCAAGGGTTTTTCATCTAAGAGGAAGAGGACGTTCCACCATTGACACTCCTGCAGGACTAGACCTAGGGGGAATGACCCCTTTTCAGTGGAACGCTAGCCTTGGAAGGCTTAGGACGTCCCCATCTTCACCATGACATCATCCAGCTTCATGGATGCTTTTGGAGGCAGACTGGGCAACAATGACCCGTGTGGCATGTTGGAGAGGTCCCTAGGGGGCTAACGTTTTGCTCTTGGATGCCTCATTTTCCCTAGAAAGGGCTAGTGCCTCCCTTGAAGGGGCTTTTACTCTCTTTTATACTTAATTAGGGTTTTTACTTAGCATTTAATGTAAAAACAATATGATTTTGACATTATGGCCTTGTCAGCCTTTTTATGACCTAAAAAGTAAAATTAGGTCATTGATACAGTATATATTGAGGGTTTGGACTCTCATTTTATCATCATCTTTCACTCACCACTTGGTGAGGTCTGAAATTTGTGCCCTATTCTAGGGTTTTTGCTGATCTAGTGAGGTGCACTTGTTGAAGGAAGACAAATTTTGGCATTTTATGGTGTTTCTCCTGAAGGAAGGTGTTACAACTAGGGTTTGCATGGTTGTTTCTTGATGAATTGTAAGTATTTTTCTGCAAAACTTCTTGAATGAATGGTTGTAGTCTAATTTCTTGCATATGTTATTTATTTTGCTGAATCAAAACCCTAGGTGACAAGCACACAAGTAGGTTCTTGTCTCATGTCCCCTGATAGAGAAACTTTCAGCCGTTGAAGAAGAGAAAGAGAGCCTAGCCGTAGCTACACTCCTTGTCTTTCCTTCTCCTGTGCTAGTCGTACCATTTAGAATCCAAGAGGAAGAAGATGTCCCAGGCCTAGGTTATCTATACTTAGGGCTATTTTTCTTTTAGGGTTTGATGAAAGAACCTTGCTGTAGCAACACTCTCCCTCTTTAAGCATTCTTGTCTTGTTTTTGTGCTTCATCTGAGCTAGCCGTTTGCCGGGAAGGAGGAGAGAGCATGAGGCCTTACTTTAGCAACACCGGAGTGAGCCTCTCTCTCCTAGGGTTTCGATTTTGAGGCCCTGCTTTAGCAGCACTTCAAAACTTTTCCCTCTAGTCCTTGAAATCCCGCCTCCTTCAACATGTGCGTCCTTCACTTATGACTCCATTAAACCCTAAGGCACTGATCTAAGACCTCAAACGTTGAAGTAGAACTTGATCTAAACTCTCTCAAATCTTTGAATTGAAACCCTAACTACACTAACCCTAGCTCTAGATAACCCTACTAACCCTAAGTTGTTGACGTCATTATGGAATAGTTCATATTTATTACAACAACGTTTTACTTATTGAGCAATTGAATGGTAGTTAAAGGCATTAATTGAGTAAAGAGTTGGTTTATTACATTGAATGCCACATCATTCTAATAATTATTGATGAAGTGATATGATTTTTACTGCTATTAATAAACATTGACTCCGTCAATATTTATATTCAAATTGCTTATATTGAATATCAGATAGTCTTTGATATATATGAGGTACTAACCAAAGCCTGCATATATCAGTCTATTGTTGCTTTGTTCTCGGGCATGGATTCTACTTGGTTATCTTTGTTGGCTATAAGCCGGACTATCTGCTTTGGTGGTGATCTGTGAAGGGGGGAAACTTGTCATTATCTGATTATCCTTTAGCCTCTTCAAAGCCCAAGGTCACCGAGGACGTCTCCCTTGGGCCTCACCTCCCTAAAGAGAAAGAACCTCCCCATCATGGTGACATTGGGTGGGATAGGTTCCTGTTACGTCAGTTTGGCCCTCTACTTTATAGCCTTTCTTCCTAGCTGCAAACTGTGCGATAACAATTCTCATTGTTGTTTTTATTATTATTATAAGAGTATCATTCTTGTCTATTGTTTTCCCTTGTTGTTGGTCTTGTTCCGAGAAGGTCACAGGTTGTAACTCTGAGGGGAGCTATAGTGAGGGTTGCATGAGGCAACCTATTAGATGGTCTCTAGTTTGAGACATGGAGCAGACTATCCATATAAGAAGTTGTATACACGTTCGTATACATCCATGCATCGAAGAAAAAGAGGACGAGGTTAAAACCTTATGGAAAGAAGGATACTTTTGCGAGATATAGAGTATCTCATATGGAGATTGATTGTAAGGAGAAGAAGGCTCCAAACATGACCAAACAAATCTCTCTAGTTCAGTTGATCACTCCGTAGATCATCAAGAAGAGTTAGTAGAGCCAAAAGGGCCTACCCATAATCGTTGCACTAACCAGGAAGAGACCAACATGGTCCCATGATACTTTGCAGTATGCAAAAGGGATATTGATATGTGGCATTGATAAGCCATATCATGAGGAGGAGTAGATGGCTCCACCAGTGGTGAGGTAGGTGACCCCACCAAGTACTAGCTCAGAAGGAGCTAGAGTTCAGAGGGAGTCAGCCATCACGATCCAATAGGGAGGAGAAGCCTCCTGTGGACTATTCATAGGAGATTAGAATTCAGAGGAGATCATCACATACAAAGGTTGTATATGGCTTCGAAGATTATATAGACTCAGAGGGAGCATGGAGACTTAGAGTGATCCCGATCTCAGAGAAATTCAGTGGATTAGAGACTTTCATTAAAAAATTATTCCTCCTCAGATGCAGATTGGAGAGACAAAGACGTCTTCCAGTACTGACAGACAGGTGCAATGAGTTGAGGAAGCTAGATCGAAGCTTCAGAGGCTTCGAGGAGATATGATATCTCCTGGGAAGATTCCCTTGTTTTAGTGACCGAGGAGGAAGCCAGTTAGAAGGATTGGGATATGGAATTTTACCTTGGTTCTAAGACCATAAGGGAAGTCAATGGTGACTTCCAAGCTGATCTACAAGATCAAGCATGTTGCAGATAACAATATAGAAATGTACAAAGATTTATTTGTGCCTAGAATATTCTCCCAACAAGAGGGAGAAGATTATGACAAGAAACTTGCTCCAGTAGCCAGAGGAAGTGTACATAGAGCAACCACAAGATACATGAGAAGGAGTCTCATGTTTGCAGATTGAAGAAGGCTTTGTACGGGCCTAATAAGGAACCCGAGGCATGATATTCCAAATTAGACAGTTTGCCAATGAGCCTTGGATTTACCAAGAGTAAATCAGATTCCAACCTTTACTACAAGGTTGTGGATTTTGGACCAATGATATTACTATTATATGTGAATGATCTATTTATAATAGAGAACGAGAAGCTTATCGTTGAGTGTAAGAGAAATCTTGAACCAGAGTTCGAGATGAAAGACCTGGGTATGATGCATGATTTCTTGGGTCTAGAGGTGTGGAAAAAACCAGATGAGATATTTGTGGGCCAAGGAAAATATGCTATAGAGATTTTGAAGAAATTCAGAATGATGGATTGTAAATCCATTCCTACATGGATGGTGATGAATCTGAAGTTATTGAGTGATACATATTTAGAGACAGTGGATGCCACCATGTATAGACATATGATTGGTTCATTGATGTACTTAACAAACACAAGGTTAGATATATGTTTTGCGGTGAACACATTGAGTCAGTATATGGTTGAACCTAGAGGTGTTCACTTGATTGCAACAAAACACATGTTGAGGTTCCAGAAAGGTACAATTGACTATGGAATCAGATATGTTTCAAATTGTGAGATAAGTCTGCAAGGCTATATTGATTCAGATTGCGTCGGTAATGTCACAGACCGAAAGAGTACATTTGGATGTTGCTTTAGTTTGCCATCAACTATGATCTCATGGTTTAGTAGGAAGTAGATTGGTGTGGCACTTGGTATGACTGAGGCAGAGTATATAGAAGCATGTTCAACTATTATCAAAGTAGTGTGGCTTCGAAATCTACCTGCGGGATTGTTTGATCTTGAGTTAGAGGCAACTTGTATCTGGGGAGACAACCAGAGTTGTGTGAAGTTGTCAAAGAACCTGATGTTTCATGACAAGTCCAATCATATCGAGATTACGTACCATTATATCAGATATATGGCGTAGAAGGGAGAAGTGAAGCTCCAGTATGTTGCTACAGATGAGAAGATAGAAGATGTGTTGACCAAGCCTCTGTCAAGCGTGAAGTTTTTGTACTTCAGGGATAGGCTTGGTGTGGTCCAGAATGATGTCCCTAGTAATAGGTAGTGATGAGTCACATATGCAATTCTTGGAGAAATAACTTGCAGAGTGTGGTAGCAATGGGTGGTCATTTACAAGCACGTTATTGAATGTGGCACCAGTTAGCATGACCTCACACAAGGTCAGCAGATGTCGAGCTTTCAGGGCTAGCGAGTTTCCCATCTTTTCAAGTTGGAGGGACAAACTGTGTGGTTGGAGGTGTTTCCTAGCCTTGGGCTAGATGGGTAGTGTGTGCACACTACATCGCCTAAGCCTTGTGGTTATATGCCTAGTCACTGTAGGTTGGATGCCTGGTGTACCAACCAGAAGAACTAGCTGTAGGGATAGTTGCCAGATTTTGTGTGAGCTGGCGAGTTGCAGATGCCCAAAATCTGTTCGGATTAGGTAGTAGCGCAGTTCTATGTAAACTGGCTCAACTACATATTCCATATTCTGTGTGTGATGAATGGTTGCCTAGTTCAGTGTGAGCTAGATGCCTAGTTCTGTGTGAGCTAGATGAAAGCCCTGTAATGACATAAGGTCCAAGAGGACGATAAGGCTATTCCCACTAGAGAGATGCTACATGTGTTTATGAGGCCCCAAATGCATGACTGTGACATGACCGTCCGATAGTCTGTGTGTGTGACTATGACAAAGCCTGTGTGGCTATGATGGTGATACTTGTGACATGATCTATTTGATCATAAGATGGCATGTGTGGCCATGCTACTTGAGACATGATCTGTTTGATCATGAGATAGGCTCTGTGGCTATGGTGATGCTACATGTAGACTGGTAAGAAAGACCATGTGAGTCTTGCCCATGCTGTGTGAGATGGATGTATGTATTTGAGACCATTACATGAAGAACATCTTAGTTAATACCTCCCTAGCTAAGAGGGAATGTTGATGTTTTGGTAGTTGTAGGAGGTATTAACCTCAAAGTGTAATCTTTGTACTTCAAATAGAATATTTTGGGATTAAGAGAATGATTAAACATATGTGTGAAAACCCTAGAAGAGAAGTTGGCCCAAGGAGAATAATAATAAGCATTCGTAGGCTCCAGAAAGAGAAGTCAACCCCACTTGGAAAAGTCACTTGGACAAGTTAGCATAAATAAGGAGGTGCCTAGCTCATTTGGACACTCACTCAGCTAGTGCGCAAGTCTAAGGAGCAACAATTGCAACAGAGGGGGGCAAAAGTCTAGAGTAGTGCAACAGTTGTCGTGGAGTATTCTTAGTATTTCTAGTATCTCTCTTATGCGCTTCTCTTGGTAAAGGTACACTCTATTGGTATTGTGTTGCTGTTGTAGCAGTGGTGTTTCTGGTTAGGGTTTATCTGTTGGTTCTAGTGTGGAATTGACATAATCATTCTATCTAAGAAAAAGTTATTGTGCTTGGGGGTGGCATAGTGAATTCCTATGGTTGGGTGACAATGATGTGACATTGTCTATGGTTAAACGAGCATATCAAAATTTTAAGATGGCACAACGCAAACACTAGAACTAGTTGTGCAAAGAATATAACACATACCCAACACTACTTACATGTGTAAACTTGCACATCGATGCTTGCAATATTGTACAACAATGTCAAACCATGTATTGTTAGGAATTTAATAATGAAATGACTCTTGACCTACTCGTTGCATAGAATATTTGACACAATTTGAGGAGGGTAGCATGGCATTTAAGCAAATTCCCAACACTAGTCACACCAACACCATTACTTCCTATCTCTACAAACCCTTTGACAAAACTTTGGGAATTCTCAACATCTCCGAGATTATCAAGAAGAAGGAACTGATAATTGTATATTGGAAACTTGTTTGAGCCCTTGCCATTTCCCTCTATTAGTTAATGCAAATATATATAATGTTTATAAAGATAAATACAGGTTGGTTTTAAATTATTATTTTTTTAATATTTTTAGAAGCGTGTGTGCTATTCTATCATTAGGTCAAATGGCTTGAAAACACTATTTACATAATTACCAAGCACTTTAAAAAAATGCATACTTTAGTGTTCCTAAATCTAAAAGTTGTATTTCTCAAGTCATAAATGCTTGCCACATTTACTCATCCATACCTATCATTATGATTTGTGTTGCCCCATACATGTAGTTGTCATACCCTTTGTGATTTATGTTACCTAGTGCAGTAAGGAATGTGTTTTCCATTTCTAATTTATATTACATGTGAAACAAGGAATTTATTGTTGGCTCTACTCCCTATTCCACAAGCAATAGATCTTGTCAGTAGTCTGGCAATGAAAATAAGGAGGATGGTCAGTAGCAATGGTGGTGTTAATGGAGGGGATTTTGGAGATCAAAGTCATTTATGTTAGGGGTCACTCCATATGTCTCTGTCAAAGAACATTTCACCCTTTCTTTAGTGTTTACAGCTATATTGTTGTTTCACATTGGCATTGCAAGCCTTGTTGCTAGGAAGGTTTTCAATATGACAATGTAAACTAATTTCTGTGGCCTTGCTTGATTATGTTTCACGCTATTTTTTTTATAGGGATTTGAAAACTATGTTGGGTCTTTTAGGCATTTATATAGTTTTCCTTTAAAACCTTTTTCCATGCCCCCTATGTTTAGAAAATATTGAGAGGTTTGGTTTACAGTTGTTTTTCTATGCATTGGAATTTGATTTTGCTTTGTTACTATTTGAGTGTGGAGTTGAAATTTAGCTAAATTCATTTTTTCACAATGAAGGTGTTAGGGCTTAATTCATAGCTAGCTAGGGTTTAATACACAAACTTAACTACATGCATTATATCTTATGTATGTAGTAGTAAAGATAAAATCCTTTGGATTTTGTTTGACCTTGTGTCTAACTACATTAGTCCTTGTGAAAAATTGCACGTAGTTAGGGTTTAATGCAAGCTCCATGACCAGAGTGCCAATTACCATAAGCTACTAATTAGTTGAATTGACATACTTGAAAAGTTTCAACAATGAGATATTTGAATTCTTTGAATGACTAGAGTTCTAGCCGTCATTTGGTTTGTAAATCCCATTGTTATATCACAATTTACCACACCATTTTCATTGTGAGATGACTCAGTCCTTGTCCTTGACTTGCAAGTTTAAATCCAAAGTTTCCTCATCAAATTCACTTAAAAAATAATGCTTTTGATTATATTTGTGGGTCATCTTTGTGCAACATGTGGACATTCGTGCCTTGTTAGTGTACAACCCACAGATGCCTAAAATAATATGAAAAATAAAATAATTCCATATTTTTTGGGTGGGATTTCAGTTGGGCTCATTTCCCAACCTCCCTGAGACCGCACCAAATCGAATTCAACCTCCTTAACTTCTTGAGGATGGTATAAAGGCACCTTTGGGGGAATGGATGAGGAGGACAACCTAGGTGCAAAGTTATGCTTAAGCAGGTCTCCCTATTCCCCTTCACCCTTCGAGTAGCATCCCTGTGACATGAAACCCTTGTTCTAGCATTCCTTCATTTTCATTATATGACCATAAGGTGTGTTCCTATCGTTATTGTGTCATCCAAGGAAGGTAAATCTCGTTGAATGATTCTGGAAGGACCTTTTAAAGGAACCTGGGCGATTGGCTTCGAGGCACTACCAATGGTTGGAGTCAGGTTGTAACCACTTATTTTACCGTTTCTATAAAGAGTTCTCTTTTCCCCATACTTGTGTAGTATTGATTCAATTTGTTTATGTATTTCCAATTACTCTTCATATTTGAATCTGTCTATTAGTTACTTGTATGATTTTATGCTATAACAACCTTGTTGCAACACTTTCTTGATCTTGTTTTGCAGGTTAACTCAAGCAGGAGTCAAGAGAAGTACGAGGGTCGAGAGTGGGGAACAACACCAAATGTAAGGAGACAAGGTGTGAAACTTTCTTCCCTCTCTGATAAAGTAGTTATTTCATTACAAGTATTGTGTGTGGGTTAGGATTATATCTTTCACATGATCAATTTCTGTTGTGACATGACCCAAGGTCACGGAAGAAAAATCCCATAGCACCCACATCATGCAATGCTTCTTTCATTCAACTTATTCTTCCAGACTCAACATCTATATCTATTCCCTCACTAGGTTCTTATTCCACTATAGTAAGATTGCATCTCATAGAGCTTCTTTACCCTTGTTGTATATTTATGCCAATAGGAATTTGCAACTACAAGTTGCAACATTGATGACTCTTTTAATTATGGGTATGATATTTATTATTTCTAATTGCCATGAATAAGTTATTTCTTTTTCGCAAAGGTTTCCATCAAGAACATATAATCAACATCCTCGTTTCTGATCATATTTGTTGTTTCAAATTGGCTTCTAATTAATTTTTTTGTTTCTAATTGGCACTCATTATAAAGTTTCATCAACATCTGCATTTCATTCTTTGGAGGTGTGACTACACACACACACTACTCGAGGTGATACTACTACACAATTGCACTCTGTAATCCATTTATCGTCACTTCAACAAAGTAATTATTTCATTGGTGGGTTAGCGCTAGTTGTTTTTTTTGCTTTGTGGTTTTTCCCCACTAATATAATCACAATGACAAGTCATGTAACATAAGTATTGGGGGTGTGACAAAGTAACGAGGTGTATTGTGGTAATCTTACTTCACTTTCCTCTAATTTGTTTGCATTTAGTTTGCAAGTAATATCTTCAAACTAATGCTTCAACCAAAATTTATAGGTTGTGCTAGTTCACACAAGCAATGGTAGGAAAGGGGAACCATGGAAATGAGGGTTTAAATGTGCCCCAAACTATGAGTGTAAATAGTTGTTTATATATAGATTATTTATGTATTTATTTGAGAGTGAACAAATAGATCCTCGTTTCGAGAATTCAATAAATCTCCTTTCTCCATTTAAGAGTATCTATACTATATTGCAATAGATCCATATAATTATTTATGAATCGTTGAGCTGGGAAAATTGTTTTATTTTGATATATCCAATTATTTGCATTTTAGATCAATAAATCTTGCCTATGGTGGAAGGGTTGTCCAATATTTGACCAATACGAGAAAAGATAAATGGTGTGGTTATGTCTTTAATGTTTCTTGAAATTATCGAAATGACCATGTATTTTGTATGAAGTGCAATTGGTTGCATTTTTAATGAAACATGGATGTAATGTACCTACGGAGGTACCCAAAAGAATAATGAATATAATGTGGCCATAATAATGAAATATGGCCACTATGTAGTTAGAGGAAATAATATAATGATAAGGAGTAGTTGGCATATACCCCTAGGAATACTCATGAGAAAGAAAAAACACACATGAGTATCATTGTATTGAGATATGTTGGATGTTATTGTATTGTAGAAATCATGGTTTCTGGCGTGATTCCTTTCATAAGGAGTATTTGATGGTCTTACCCTAACTTAAGGGTTTTCTCAACATTCTTGGTTTATTCTTGTGTGGATGTGTTTTGGTATTTTTGAAGTTAAGGGTTTATTATCAAGCTTAAGGGTTATCTTTTATATATTATCTATCAAGGTTTATTACAAGTGGTATCAGAGCTCTTTCATGGACAAGAAAGTGGAATATTTTCTTTCTTTCAATTTTTTGAAGGAAAAAAAGAGGACGACGATATTCATATCCATTTATGAAGTTTTTCATTGATAATTCGAAGAAACTAGATGTATATATGACATCCTCTTGAAAATTTACCCACGTTAAGAAAGAAAAGTATCCAAATCGGATTTCGAGAAGTAAACTTATCACTAATTTAAAATCAACTACTTTAGGGTTTTTTTGGTGACGACCGTGCAAATTACAAAGCATATATATTTTGATAGATTGCCTATATTTCCACCAAACCAACATCAATAGACACAAAATGACCATGGCATTTCACAATTGTGGTCATAATATACATTCTAAGAAACATCGAGGGAGTTATGATCATTTCAAATTTGCCACCTCAAAACCCTAGCTGCATAAAGGAACTCGATTGAAAAGTAAGTTATTTCTTCAAAACCCTCATTCTATTTTTGGGTTAGAGCAAGCAAGATGGTTTTTACATGAAAATTTGATGGTCCTACCATAAACAAGATGAAGTGGCTATTGGGGAATCATTGGAGATATTGGGTAAAACATAAGTTAACAAATGGAGCTGCCAAATGGTGGTAATTGCTTAACCATGACAGGATGATGTCACTTTCAAATGAAGCCTATGAATAAGTATTTTTAGATAGGTGGTCTCATGTTGTGAATAAGGATAATGAGATATGTAAGGGTTTATTTCCATGTGACAAGTTCCTATTACATTTTGATGGATGTATTCAACAAGAGAAGGTCATTGTTTCTATAAATTCTAGTAGCAAGCATAATTTCATCAAAGTTGACATGGCTAAAAGATTGCAAGTCCCAGCAAAGCATATATGGAGCACACAAGTTGAGGGTGATAATTATCAAATTTTCAAATATTTTAAGGTTACTATGGATAAATATGTTTTACATTCTAATTCAATGCTATATATATGAATGATGTGAATATTATTCTTGGATATCCTTGGGACTTAATTGGCATAGTTAATATTAATGTGAAAAAGAAGTTTATGAAGATTTGGTACAAGAAAAACAAAATCACAATGCAATGTATCTCTCTTACTGAACAAGAAGGAAATAATTGTTGACATGAAGAAGTCCTTGTAGGGATTCAACTAATTGCAATACCTACTGACACATCAACTGAAGAGTTTGAGGTTGAATCCAAAGAAGAGCCTACAAAACCCTAGGAAGGGCATAAAAGGGAATAAGATTATAAGGAGCTACATGATTTAAATGAACCACATTTTGAAGAGTCAAAGAAAGAAGAACCAATGTATAAGGTTATTATATATCACAATCCACACCACTTGGAGAAACAACAATCATCAAGGCAAGGTCATGAGCATCAACAAATTTACTATGGACCAACATGGAACCAAAAAGGCAACCGGTATGGAAGCACATGGAGTACTTAAAGAAATGCATAAAGATATAGAGTAATATAATGGAAACTTGGAACCAAAGGGGCAAATAGAAAGAAGATCGAGATGGCAAGGAAGCAACTCGACCCCATGTCCACATTTCACTAGGATGGATGGATGCTCATGGTTAGTACCAATTGACTAAATTGCTTAGCATAACATATTACATGACTTCCTCCCACGTTTTGAGGATGAAACATGTGAAGGGGGGTGGAATGTAACATACTTAGGGAGAATGATATGGGGCACCTAGGGATCAGGTACCCAAGGGGATAATAAATGTAATGTGGCCATAATCATGGCATAGGGCCACTATGTAGTTAGAAGAAATAACATAATAACAAAGGATAGTTTCCATAGACCCCTAGGAATACACATGAGTATCATTGTATTGAGATATGTTGGATGTTTTTTTATTGTAGCAAGCCTGGCTTGTGGAGTGATTCCTTCCATAAGGAATATTTGATGGTGTTACCCTATGTTAAGGGTTCTCTCTACATTTTTGGTTTATTCTTATGTGGATGTATTTTGGTATTTCTAAAGTTAAGGGTTTATACTCAAGATTAAGGACCATATTTTATATATATCAAGGTTTACTACACTATATAAATATCTATATGGAATTATAATGTCATTCATATCCTTGGATTCTTCATAAAAAATATAATTTACCATAACTCTTTTCTTTAAGAGCGATAAAGTGAAATATGAACTGAAATTAGGAAGTCATACCTGATACCTAAAATGTGGTGTTTTTTTAACTGT
>ML796033.1:336533-353807 GCA_009831015.1 Picea engelmannii
TATACACAAAATCAAATACAAATACAAACATACATGAATATTTTTGGACACCTAATCCTTGGGATTGAGTTACTTGTAAATACTATTATAAATATGAAGAGTCGTAGGTGATAAGAAGAGTCACTTGCTATGGGAAGGCCAAATGTCATTTGAATTTGTATTAATAGTTGTTTCATGTTAATGCAAGCATCAAATGTGGAGTTACTTTTTCTTCCATATCTGGTTTGATAGTGGTATCAAAGCATAGGTTAACTCCCTTATTTCTCTTGGCGTTTTCTTTTCCCCATCATGCAGAAAATGCCTTCCTATTTGGTTGATTCTTTGTCTTTCTGTGTTTCAGTTTGTCATGCATCTCTAGTTCCAACCATTCTAATCACTCGGTCTAAATGATAAACCCTAATTCACAAAACCCTAAGCCCATTAATTGTCCACCAGCTTGTCGCTTGTCGGATGTCCACTAGGTTCCACAACCTCCTGATTCATCCCATTGGAGTCATCTTACTATCGTTGGTCGCACTCCTTCTGTGTGTGCCCTCTTTCTACATGCACACTCATTCTTACATGTATGAAACCCTTACCATTAATCAAACTCGTGCAATCCATTTTCTTGCATCCAAATGAATCATGGGAAGTTAATCTCCCTGCTGAAGAGGTACAAATTCTCCTTGTCTGGGTCACATCGCTGATAAAACTCCTCCACGTCTGTCATGAGGGATTTTATCAATCCATTTATGTGCATCTTGAAGTCATTAAATACTTCTTCCACCGTGCACAAATTGTATGGCCCTAAATCACCTTCCTTAGACTCTGCCGCATCTAGCGAGAGTTGGACGAAATTAAACTTGACTTTAACTAAATCAAGTTGAATTTAACCATTGAAGAGAAGGATGGAGGGATGAAAACATGACCAGAAAAAACCCTTACAACTTGCCCCTCCCAACAACGACATGAATTTTTTCACTACATGTCGTCGCCATTTTTCACCTCCTTAACCGTTGTTGTCACCCTTCTACTCGCTTTTCGAAGATATCAGGAATGATCGAACATGGATAATTTTTGCAGAAATGGTGAGTACTCATCCTCGATCACCACCATCCTCCTCATGGTGCGTAATTAACAGACAAAATTAAGAAAATTCCACTAACTTTCTTTTCCAAGCCTTTATTGTAACCTTTGGTTGGTGTATTGGTGGTGATTGCAATCTTGTTGAAGAAGACCAATCAGAAGCACGATTTACCTATCTATTTCCAGACTCAAGCATATTTCTTGCTTCCTTCCTTTCATTTGTTAGTAAGAAATGAAATGATGCGGAAATGAAGAAACTCAGAGGTAGAGGGGGTTGACACCATCCCCGTAAATCCAATATTCATTGTACCCATTGTGGAATGAATGGGTCACATGAAGCAACTAACTACAAAGTTCCATGGGAGAAATCAAAGAAGACATAGATAAAACTTCAGAACCAACGAAAGGTAAAGCACTTGCTCATTACATTGTTTCCCATTGCAATATAGGAGTAATTGAATATTTGTTTAACACTTATTTTTCTTCTTGGAGAGATGCATGGCTTCTTGACACAACTGCAACCTCCCACATGACATTTTGAAGAGACTTCTTCAAAGACTTCAATGACAATATAGATGGCGTAGTGTATTTTGTAGATAAATCAAGTCTCAAACCTTTGAGAATGGGCACGATCTAACTTAAATTTCTTGGATTCCCATATTTTCTTCTACATAAGGTGCTCTATCTTCTTGAGCTACAAAGGAACTTGTCCCTTGTGCACATCCGATGGTAAGGTCACTCTGTTCATATGTTCAGTGGAAAAGTTGGATAGAAAAGGATTCTGACAACATGGTTGTCATGATCAGAATGAAAGATGGAAGACTGTTGAATTTGAAAGGGACATCTGCCCATACACAACATGCCACATACCTCTCTCATCAAGGTGAAGGTATGATGCCATCTAGTATTTTTTGGCATGCTATATTTGGCCATATTAATCATGAGAGTCTATGTTTGATCAGAAAGAATTGTGTTTCCGGTTTGCCTACTGTTCATAGGAAATTGAAGCAATGTGATTCTTGTATCCTTGGAAAATGTAGTAAACAACCATTTCATGATTCTGCTTCTAGAGCATGTAGAAAACTTGAACTTATTCATTCTAATTTGTGTGGCCCTATGCATGTTCCTTTTGCAAATGGAAATAGATATATCATGACTTTTATTGATGATTACACCAGGATGTGTTGGGTGTACTTATTGAAAGATAAATCATGAGCTCTCTTTGCATTGATAATGGAAAATAATATACATCTAATGATTTTGAAAGCTACCTTTCACCAACATGGGATCAAGCATCAAGCCACAATTCCATACAATCCTTAATAGAATGGTGTAGATGAACGAATGAACATGACACTCCTAAATATGGTTTGTTCCATGATGTTTTTTAAGAATGTAAAATTGATGTTTTGGGCTGATGCAGTTCTATGTGTAGTTTATGTGAAAAATAGGTGTCCTTCTTATGCTCTCGAAAACGAGACTCCTTATGAAATGTGGTATGGGCGCATTCCTTCAGTGAAGCATCTTAAGGTCTTTGGTTCCACCTACTATGCCTTGATTCATAAGGAGCAAAGAAGCAAGTTTGATGCAAGGAGTCAGAAGTGCATATTCGTGGTTTAATCAAATACCACCGAGGGATATCATATTTACAATGAGAAAAATAAGAAATTCATCATTTCCAGAGATGCAATCTTTCTTAAATCCTCCAAGAATGATGAAACTATTGAGAGGCAGCTTGATCACCTGGACATAATCACTTGTGTAAAGACATATCATGAATTTGATGATGAGATTCCAAATCTTGAAGGGGAGATCCATACCTTGGGTCAATCTCTAGAATCTCATTTTGAAGCATCATCTCCCCCACATGAAGAAGTTCCAACCGCTTTATCAAAACCCAAATTTCATTAGGATGATGTGATCGAGAGGATGGAAAATTTGAGTCTTGATGAGAATTCGACACCATCTTAATCAATTGAGAAACCTCGACCATCTCATAAATGTCCACCAAAATGGCTCACAAAAACACTTGAAAGTGTTCATCTTGATGAGGTCGGAAAGACAGGAACTCAAATTTCCTTAAGACAAGATGGAGTTAATGTAGATAATTCAAACTTGGGTGATGTAGATGACATGGATCTTTCATATTATTGTGAGTTGAATTTATATACTAACCTTGAACCAACTTCCTTTGAAGAATCCACTTCTCATGATGAATGGAAAGAAGCCATGTAGAAGGAATATTATGCTCTCATAAATAATGGGACATGGAATTTGGTGGAGCCTCCATTTGGAACCAAACCAGTCGACTACAAGTGGGTATTTAAGAACAAGGAAAAATAGGATGGCTCACTTGACAAGCTCAAATCAATGCTTGTGGAAAAAGAATTTGCACAGAAAGAAGGTGTTGATTATGAGGAGACTTTTTCCCCCACAACAAAATGGGCTACCATCTGTACTCTATTTTCCATGGAAGCACAAAATGGATGGAAAATTCATCATATGGATGTGAATACTATTTTCTTGAATGGAGACTTGAAAGAGAATGTTTCCATGTCTCAGATAGAAGGGTTTGTTGTTAAGGGATAAGAACAAAAGGTATGCAAGCTCATCAAATCCTTATTTTTCCTAAAACTAGCACCGCGAGCATGGTATGAAAAGTTAACTAAGCTTCTTCTGGAATTGAATTTCAAGCATTTCAATCTTGACGATGCAACTTTGTTTGTCAAGAAAGTTGGAAAAACTATTGTATATCTTGTAATATATGTAGATGATCTGTTTATAACAGGGAACAATGAAAGCTACACTACATCCACGAAGAAAGAGTTGAAGAGAGGCTCAGAGATGACATATTTGTGACATCTTCACTACTATTTGGGCATTGAGGTGATTCAAAATGCAAAGTACATATTCATCTCCCAGAAGAACTATATTGGATAGTTGTTGAACAAGTTTGACATGGATGAGTGTAATCCTATTTCTACTCGAATGGGACATAATTTGAAACTCACATCAAAAGAAGGGAATGAATTTGAGGATGCAACCAAGGACATACAACTTGTGGGAAGCCTTATCTATATTTCTACAACTAGACCAAACATTTCATTTTTTGTTGGGATTCTTTCTAGGTTCATGCAAATTCCTTGTGAAGGACATTGGTCTACTGCAAAAAGTGTTCTAAAATAATTAAAGGGAATTCAAGATTTTGGACTCAGGTACTCTAAGGTGGATGACTTCAACCTGATTGAATATTCTGATTCAAACTTTGTTTGGGATAAGGAAAATTGAGTGTCAACTTCAGGCTATCTATTGAGTCTTGGATCATCAATTGTCTCATGGAGATCACACAAACATTTAGTTCCAACATATTCCACAACATAGGCAGATTATGTGGTAGCTGCAGAAGCGACGAATGATATTGTGTGGCTCTTGAAGACATGCAAGAGAAACAAGTAATTTCTACTTCTATTCTAATTGACAATACTTTTGCAATCAAGTTAGCCAAGAATCCCAAATTTCATGATCAAACTAAGTAGATCAACACAAAGTATCACCTCATTTGATATCATGTGGAGGAGAAAACTATTCGCTTGATACATTGTTCCACAAATGAGCAAATTGTGGAGATCTTCACCAAAGCGCTTGGAAGAGAAAAATTTGAAAAGTTCATAATGATGCTTGGACTCACAAACACCCCTTCAGATTAAGGGGGGGAATGTTGGACATGCAATCCTTGGGATTGTGTTACTTGTAAATATTATTGTAAATATGAAGAGTCGCAGGTGATATGAAGAGTCACCCAATAAGGGAAGACCAAAGGTCATTTAAATTTATATTAATAGTTGTTTATGTTAATGCAAGCATAAAGTGTGGAGTTACTTTTTATGCCATACTTGGTCTGGCAGATATAAACATACATCATAGTCAAAACAAGTTCACACACACACACACACACACACACACACACACACACACACACACACACACACACACACACACACACACACACACACACACACACAAATTGTAATATCCCCAGGTAGAACCCCAACAGTAAATGTAATAATGTACTTAAGCTAGTGAGCTGTTTTATATATTTTGGCTTGCATTTTCCATGGTGTAGTGCGCGCATGTACTGCGCAGTAAAATGATGCACATTCCAGGATACTGCGCGTAGCAAACTTAAGTGCGCGCGATATTGAGGCCAGGGAGCCTTTGTGTATATGATATATTTTATAGGATGGTGAGCCAGTATTATAAGCTAAGATGCTTATGTTTTGATTAGGCCGAAGAGCCTAGATGTTGAAGGCCATTGCGCCTATTTTGTATATGTCTCATGATTAATATAAAATACATCGTTGCGCGCAGACCAACCACGATAAAAGAGAAGGGGGACTAAACTCCACTAGTCGGGGAAAGGGCGGGGGCCAAAAGTTAAGAAAAATGGCTAAGCTATGGAGCTTAAACCAAAAAAGAATATTATATTAATATTTTTTAAAGTATAAAGTATGGATAATTAAGTTATCCTAAGTTCTAAAGTTGGGGACAAGTGGGCCAAAGTAGCTCCCAACATGAAAAGTGTCAAGTTGGGGGCATGCATACATATTGTGGGGACTTAGTTCATTTTGGGGGGTATTCATCCATTATTCCATCAACTCTTCCATCATTCAGCCATCCCATGAGCTTTCACTCATGTAGTCAGTTGACCTCCATAACTTCATGTCACTGTACCTAAACCTGTATCCCTAGCCATATCTATTCATGTAGTTGGGAGCGTGGGAGCTAGATTGAAGAAGCGAGTTGTCAGGCCCATGGGATATTGAAGAGGCGGGTTGTTAGGCCCATGAGTAATTTCTCTCTGGGTGAGAGAATTGTTGGGAGGTGACTTCCTGAAGGTGTTGAACTACAGCTACAGGGCTCTGAGACTTCCTGTCCGGCCTGTTGCTGAAGCCCTGGAAGGGAAGTGGGGCAACCGAGGGACTGTTGAGCAGAGAAGGGGCACACTTCCTTGGGTGGGGCAGGCATGTGGGGGATGAGAGACTGTAGGATGTTAGTTTGAGTAGGAACCCGTGATGAACTCTTTCCTGTTTTCCATGAGACATTAGCCTGGTTAGGAACCCTTTACCCATGTGGAGTTTAGTCCCAGCTCGGGGGTGACTCACTGTTGAGAGTGATGAACAGTGTGGTCTAAGGCTGGGAGGTTTGTGGAAGGTCTGCACGCAGTTGGTGATATTCTTACCAAGATAAGTTTCAACTGTGTGATAAATTTACATGCTGCATTATTATTTTTGTGTTTAGTTTTACAGATTTATCCTCTGTATGATTTATAACTGTGTTTATATTTATGGGTATTTCCTGTATATGCTGCATGTATGTGTTTACTATTATTTTAGTATGAATTCGTGCATTTACAAATGTATTTGTATGTTTACATTTTATATATAATGCTTCTGCAAGAGTTCTGCATGTATATATTTTAATTGCATCCAGTCCTTCAAAGTAAAATTTTATGTGGCATAGCTCAGATTAGATGTTGGGTATGTTACAGTATGTTCCGCAGAGAGAACGTAAGAGTTCTCTGGCGTAGTGTGGTCTGTCATGGATGGTCGGGGACGTTACCAAATGGTTTCAGAGCTAAGTAAAGTGTCTGAGTAGTGGCATTGCCCGACCTGTGGGTGGTCGAGGATGTTACACTAATTCACTAATACATGATAAAATCTCCATGATTCATACATTCAAAAACATTATGGGCTATAGCCTCCAACTAGTCAAGTACATGAAAATTGTCGCCTACATCTTTTCTAAAAATGTTAAATGCCATCATGTGAAACTTCCTTCCTTCTCTTGAAACATTTGTACATCCATCTAGTTTACCTTCATACAAAAGGGGGGTGTTACTTGTGACCCTAAGAATATGAACATTCCCATCTCCAAGACTTAGTTTCACTCCGTGGATTAATATATAAAGTGAGTGAATATGTCCAATGCCAACAATGGCACCATCATACATACCTAACATTTTCACTTTATCACCTTCTTGTAGTTTATGTTCTTTCTGCAAAAACTAAAAAGTATACATAGATGTTAGGAAAATATTACTGTAATTGTATTCTAAGTATATTATTGAAAAAAATTTGAAAGAAATCACCAAACTCCTCGCTAAGAAAAATATCAAAACTACATTCAAACCCCACAAAACCCTTAAACAACTCTTTAGAACTGCAAAATATAAATCTGATCGGATGCTTGGCCTAGGAGTGTACCAGATTCTATTCTTCTCTATGAAATCTTACACAGGCCAAACTGGAAGAACCTTTAAAGCCGGGCTTAAAGAGCATATAGCTGATACTTCCCACAACTGAATCTCTAAATCAACTATCGCTGAACACTCCTCTAAATCCAAGCACCTAATTTTCTTTGACCAAACTAAAATATTATCCCCCACCCCTCATTACTCCTCATGTCTCATTTGGGAAGCCCTTGAAATTGAAAAACATCCTAATAACTTTAACCACAAAGATGGCTACAAACTTAGGCATTCTTGGAAACCAACCACCCATCACCTTAACCATTAGACCTTCGCCTCCATCCTCCACTTTCCATCGATTCAGTCAAACATGTCCCTAGTTCTTTTTGATCCTCTCCTCACATATTTTCCACCATTTCTTTATGACCCTTTCCTAGAAATTTTTTCCTAATTCTTTTCTCCTCCACCCTTCTCACTATTTTAGGACCTTTACATCATTTTTTTTCTCTTACTTACCGCTTTTTAACTTATTTTATTCATCGCTTTATGAACCTCTTACCTCTCTTAACTTCATCTTATTAAACCCCCCCTTTTTCTCCTAATTTATCATTAACCCTACTTAATCATTATCTCCCTCTAATTATTTTATTACGAATCTCGCTACATAATTATCTCCTCTTCGTTTTACTACCATATTTATGTCTTACTTATTATATCACTCTCCTAACCTAACACCTCACTTACCTTTACATTTTTTAATCAACCCCTTTCTCTAAATTATTATTAACCTATTGAGTTAATTCTTATCCCTTATCTAATATTCTCCTTTACTCTTTATCCCTTCTTTTCTCCTTTATCTATCCTAATATATTCTCTCATTAATTATTCCCCCTTTTATTAATTTATTATGAAACCTCCTCATTACCATTAATCAAAACCTTTAATTTTACCATTTCCCCCCATATGTATTACCGGACTAATTTAATACTTCAATATCATCTCATTTTTCCTTTCTCAAATTAAGATTTGCATTTCATATTTTATTTATTTTTAATAATCACCCAAGCTTAAAAACCTCCCTCTCCCCATCATATTACCGTTACGACTTTCCTAATGCCAAATATTACTTCCATTTTTCCTCTATATTTATATACCTCAACACTCTTTTACAACTTATCAACTTCTTATGTCCCTGATGATGGGTGGAGTATCCACTCGAAACGTTGGACATTTCAAAACTCCACACATAGTTTTAATCTAGAAGTCTCTCTAGCATGCAATCACCAAGTCAACATTTGAAATATCATAGCCTAGCATTGATTGGACATGTTCAATTTCATTGTTGTCATCATTTGGTTATTCCATTATGACAACTTTTCCTTCGATGGTATGCATGTGCTTTCATCGTGAATAAATCAATTATATTTTGATAACGGTATTAAATATTCAAATAAATTTAAATAGAAATATTAAATATTTAAATAACAATATTAAATATTTCACTACAATGGAAATACAATAGGGGAAAAGAGTTATTTAGAGTGTGTATATCTTAATTGCAGTCATTTCAAGTGCGACACACAAATTTAGATTATCTTTTAAATAAAAATAGTTTGGTTGTTATAAACCAATTTCCAACTATTCTATCTATCACTTCAATTATGAACAATACAGTGAGAAAACACAAATTTCATACACCTTATACACATAGTAGATGGAAATGTCTTAACGAAAGTATTAGGATGAACGCACCAATTCAAACCAACAAGAGATACTTGTAAACCTAACAATTACAAATTTATTCTTTTGATTCTATAGATTCTTCATTTTTAAAGTCTAACCAACTTGAAGATTTACATAAGCCTCTAATATCAAGTGCTAAATCATTTGAGTACACAAATGCTGTAGCAATGTCTTTCCAAATTATATCAAAGATAATATATAGATATTTAGAGGATAAGTACCCTTCCTTCAAGGATAGATACAAGTTGATTCTTTAGAAAGTAGAGCAAGGAGTTCCTTAGAAAGATGAGAAGGGTGAGGTATAAAAGTATTCATCAATATCCAAGTGGCTTAAAATGATTCAAATGACACTTAGGGAAGTTGAAAATCCAAGCCCCCTCCCAAACATTCAAAAAATGTTACTATAACTAGTGGCTTCTAGGATCTGGAAAAACTACCTATTGTAATGGTATGTCTAAGTTTCTCACCCTTACTGATAGGAAAGTAATAGTGATCAACTTGAATATTTCCATTGATTCTTTGTCATATGAATGTGCCATCAACATTAAGGATGTAATCAAGCTTGAAGATGTAATGTATGAACATGGACTTGGCCCCAATGGAGGCTTGATTTATGGCATGGATTACTTGGAGAAGAACATGGACTAGCTGCAGTATAAATCATAACCTCTTACAAAATATCAATACTTTCTCTTTGAATTCCTGAGGCAAGTTGAGCTCTTCACCATTCATTCAAATGGAAATATTATCATTCTTGATATGCACATAAAGATGGACTACAATCTTGCAACAATACACTTAGTTGATGCCCATCTTTGTAGTCATCGTGGGAAATATATTAGTGCTCTATTGTTTTCTTTGATAACAATGCTGCATCTAGAATTGCCACCTATTAATGTATTGTCCAAGATGGATCTTATTGAAAATTATGCAAGTCTTGCTTTCAATTTAGAATTCTAGACAAATGTGAAGGACTTGTCATATTTACAACACTATCTAGATGAGGATCCTTGTTCTACTAAGTACAACAAACTTACCAAGGCATTATGTGAGGTGATTGAAGACTGTGCTATTTAATAATCAAATCAGAAAGGGATGTATGTTATTAGAAACAATTCATGGCATGTTCCAAAATATTTTTGAAGGTGGGTTTTTGCCACAATTGGGATGGGGATACTCGTGGTCTACACCTCCACCTTGGAAATAAGAGTTTGGTCAAACATGAATAGATATTGAATGATTAAATCCCATGCTCTTTTTAGAAGGTGACAATTCTTTTTTCTTGATGATAATATGAATTTGTAGTTGGAAATTATGAGAAACTGAAAGCGGGGAATACTCCCGAGACCTAGTACTACATTAAGAAGAATTAATATGGAATATGGTTCAAGCATCTATTTTCCCAATCAAATTTTGACTCCTTACTCTTTTGACTTGTAACAAAAATATGGACTACAGTCTCGTAGCAGTATGCTTAGCTGATGCCCATAATTTTTGTGATCTTGAGAAATAAAATATTGCTCTGTTCTTGTCTTTGACAACTATGTTAATGTATGGAAGGCTTGCTTTTAATTTAGAATTCTACACAAATGTGCAAGTCTTGTCATATTTAAAACAATATATAAATTAGGATCCTCATTATACTAAGTACATAAAACTTACCAAGGAATTATCTGAGGTGATCAAAGACTTTTCCTTGGTTAGTTTTGAAACCTTAGATATCCAAGGCAAGAAGGAAGATTCTAGGGGTCCATCAAATCAATGTTTTTGTGGGTTCGATCCTTAGACCTGTGGGTTATGGGCCCACGATATGGAATCAACATGTCCATAGAAACAAATTCATATCTTCTCAATAGGATGCACCCAGAATCTAAATGGAGTCTCTTTGTCACTTCTCAATTGTCCTCACCCCCCCTCGTGAAGTTCATAGGAACTTCATGCATTCTCATTCCTCAATCTTGTACTAGCATTCTCATTCAATTCACCGGTTTCGATCTCCCACATACAATCGATCCTCAATTATGTGGATGGTTGGATAGTAACTGATCACACACTATTTTTAATGGGGAAACGTTGATTCATCTTGTGATCAATGGTGGATCTTGTCCATCATAGGATACAACCATTCCTCACGAGCTCGAACTTGCAACCTCACTGATCACACTCTTGCACAAAAATATGCATTCATGGAGTTATATACACATACATATGTTCATGGTTACTCTCCCCTCCTTATAGAAGCATTCATAGATAAATCTATGCAATTACATAGGATTTATAAACACAATTTATACAATCCGAACCAACTCAAAATTACACACAATTTCACAAGTCTATTATTTTGAGCTCAAATTACATTATGGCCTCTATGGGCCTGGCTTGATATTTACATCTCGTCTGCCTCCTTCTCAAATGCCTAAAGGATACATTTATAAACCACTCAATTTCAATAAGGATCGGATCGATTTAGATCCGATCTATCTTTAAGATCACTCACAATCCCTGAAAAATGGAATATCACAACAAACATTTAACAAACCTAATCAATTATGAGGGAATCTCATCCTCATGGCCACATTTCACCTTCTCAAAGCTTCACGAATTTTACTTTGACTTGGGGTGGTTTTGCTCCTGCATTAAATATTATTGAAAGTTATGGAAGGCTTGCTTTTAATTTATAATTCTACACAAATGTGTAGGACTCATCATATTTACAACAATATCTAGATCATGATCCTCGTTCTACTAAGTACATAAAACTTACCAAGGCATTATGTGAGGTGATTGAAGACTTTTCCTTGGTTAGTTTTGAAACCTTAGATATCCAAAGCAAGAAGCGTTGGAAATCCTATTAAGCTTATCATTGAAGCCAATGGATATGTCTTTTATGGTATTGGAGGAGATATTGTTGAGTTTAACAAAATTTTTGTTGCATCCTTGGACTGGGATTATTACAAAATTATACTTGTACAAGAGAAGTATATGAATGAAGAGGATGAAAGATAAAAAATTGGGTATGTTAATTGAATATACGAATTTGAGACGTCTCACCATTAACTATAAAGATACTCAAAATGCATTCGTGACTTGAACTATTGGAGTTCTTTTGGAAATCCAACTCACATGGATGCTCAGGTCACAAGGTGTGTTACACATGTGGATGATCAGGTCATAAGATATGTAAGGACATATGATATTTTTGTACAAACAAGAAAAATATATACTATAAAAAATTCACATCAAAATGCTATAGAAACTGGGAATGTATTTTAGGCAATAAAATTAGGTCACTCTCACTCATATGAATCCATTCAATTGTTTTAGGAGGGAATTTCAAATGTCTCATAACAAACTAAACATCACAAAAGATTCCTTTATGGTGACAACAATCTTCATTACATTTCACATTGAAAAGTGAAAATGCCTAATATTAGTAAATGTGACAGATGCAGATCAAGCTATGCTCCTTCCATACCACATAGAAATGTAGACTTATTGCATTTACCTAGAGAGGACTTTTCTTCCAAAAGATCTAGCTCATCAATTCAAGGCACATTAAGCCAAAGGCTTTCCTTGTCAAACACATTAAATCCTAGAGATCAACATGTGTTTCACACAAAGAATCAGGGCAATGGAATTTCATCGACTATGAATATTTCAAAAGTTAAATTTCTAGTTGACGAGAGCTATTTCGAGTCTAGATTTTAGAAAGTAAGAAAAACTGAGAATTCATATATGATAGTATTTGATGAAAATAGTATTAAATGACATTACCCCTTACAATATGTTTTAGAATAGAACATCTATGTTGAAATATAACTGAAGGAATGACATGAAAGAATACTTCTAACGAAGTAGGATTTGACATTCCATAAGATATGTTTGCTACTAGAAGGGCCATGAGTGGTACACACAAATAATATGATTCTTCTAGCTAGAAGAATCTACAAATGTCAAAAGGTCCTTTGATTGAAACTATGCATGCTTTCACTACATTTTGATGTTCTCATGTACTATAGCTTGCATGTTATATAGTCAAAAATATGACAGAAGCCATATATCAATACAATCCAAATTTAGGCGAGAATCCATGAGAAGAGCATCTTGTAACTCTTAATGGTCTATTGATAAATGAAAAATAAAAAAACCAAGGTTGTGCCACATTAATATGAATACTAAGGGCATGCACGGTATCTAGAGTGGATAAAATTATTGGAGTATATACAAGTGGAGGTGGGACTTATCACACCAGTACTTACTCTGTAACTAAACACACAACATGTGTACCTTCTCTTTAACTATCACTAGATAAAAGAGGTTGAATAACTTGAAGAAGGATGTGACACCATTCCTCTTTCAAGCACAATGGAATATTATATGGGAGTGTCATACAACACAAGCAAGCATAGAACAACAATGGGGATAATCCACAAATAGTGTTTAGATTTCCCCTTTGATTTTAACAGACCCAAACCCAATTGAAGTAAGTATCCAAGCAACCAAAATAAAACACACAATTGGTGGTGGAGATGGAAAACAACCATGGATGGTGAACTCCTCTGGATGCATGCAGATCTTGTAGATGGATGCAAATAGTTTCAATCAAAGCTAAAAGATCTGCATCTAACTACACAAAGAGTTAAAATACACTTAAAGATAAATCAAAATGATGTAAATCCCAGTGAGACAAAACTAATTAGAATTAACATTGAAGATGCTAATGATACGAAGGTCCACACCACTCCAAAAGGTGAAACTACAAACACTCATTGTTCATGTATTAGTGACTTATCTAACCAAAATCTTTCCCTACTTCTCAGAGAAAACATTAGATCTGGAACTTTGAAATCATAAAAGCATAACTATAATAGGAAGGATAGTACATATGATGTTTCAATTTCAACAAAAAATATCACCTCAAATGATTTGATTGGGGGACCTATTCATCAACTACTTGAAAATGGAAAAAAAATAATAATCACAAAATTGAATCTATTGAAGCAATTGAGACTAGTAGGATCCATGCATCTACATTTAATTATAATCTAGTCATGCATTGTAATGATCTACTAATCACTAATGATGGATACACACCCTTCGGGAAACCTAATGAAATAGCAGAATCTTTAAAACATGTATTCTCTAAATTGACTTGCAAAATAAAAAATAGGTATTCTCTAAACATTTACCCTCCAAAAAAGATTGTAGAATATTAAAAACATGTATTCTCTAAACTGTTCTAAAATACCAATATTTCTATAAGGACCATACCTTTGTATGTTTTAGTTCATGTACTTTTATAACATCAGGGGTTGAAACTTCATGCCCCTTTCCTAAGTATTTCACCATTTTTGTACCACCTAGATCTAAAGTTCCTGAGATCGATAGATATTGCCATTCAAGAAAAACTATGATTGATGAGTGAAAAAAAATTGAATAAAAACTCCAACAAATTAAAAATTCAAGCAAAGAGATGGTTGCAGGGGAATTAAACTCAGGTTACCTCATTTTAATAGGGAAATTTCCCCTTCTTCCATGCAACAACAAGAGGTTTAATGGAGGAGGCGCAATACAAAATTATCTCTGTCAACCTGTATATACATTTCAGTGCATGATGATAGTTATCAATAAGAGGTTTAATGGAGGATGCTCAATACAAAATTATCTCTATCAACTTGTATATACATTTCAGTGCATGGCGATAGTCATCAACAAGAGGTTTAATGGAGGAGGCTTAGTACAAAACTATCTCTGTCAACCTGTATGTACATTTCATTCCACGAGGATAGTTATCTTTCTGGTTTTCAACATTTGAAGTTGTTCCTATTTTGCCTCACTGAACTTCAACAGACAACAAGGGACTTTCCATTGTAGATTTTGACATATTACTCTCTTTACAATAGTGTAAGTTTGTCATATATTAAACAATGTCTTCCACACATGGTTCTCTATTATTGTTTTCCATGTACAAGTCAATGCCAAGTTTCAACACATAATAAATTGGATAAACAAATCAAAATAGATAGCACAATGTACAATTAACCAAAAAATCACACTTACAAATTTGTCTTTTTTTACTTGCAACCTACCTCCACCAAAAACATATGGAACCTTCACATTATTTCTTTCTTTCTTCCCTTTTGCACTCTTTGCAAAAAATATATCCAGAACACAAACTTTCCTTCAAATCTTCCCACTGTTTGGGAGTTGCAGTGGAGTTAATCCTCTCTTTTCCATCATAGGTTATTTTTCTACATGTATGTATGAAATTGTTCATAAAAATCTCATTCTACTCTTGTAATATTTTGCAGATATATTTCTACCAACAGTCTCAAAATCATTTTCCATTTTCTGTATGACAGGTTCAAAATTTCTTGGATCTTGGTCTGGAAATGGTAACATCCAAATGAGACCTACATATTTTACCCAACTTTGTGTCCCACCTCTCAACATGTTAGCTAGTAGGCTCACTGTATTTTGACACCTCAACCAAGAGATACTTCTTCCCTTATAATTTTCTTTCTTTGCCTTTCCTTTCTATACATCTATACCACTCTTAACTAAGTCTTCATCTTTTGACAATAGCCGATACATATTCAGAACCAAAAATATTGGGTGTTCCTATATTTGCATCCAGATTTGTAGATGCAACAAGTGTATTTTGAGGCACATTGCCTAGAAAAGATGTAACTAGTGGATTTTGAATTGCATTAAGTTGAACTAATTGATCCTTGGACACAACACATGTGACACTAGGTATCTCATTGATCACCATAAGTGTGCCTAATTCAAACATATCATTTAGTTTTAAATAAAGGAATTGCAAACTTGATTTTCTTTTTCCTCACGTATATCAATAATCTCTTGTATATCATGTGATATATTAGGCTACTCATGATCACAAGTATTGTATTCAACTACATGTATTGAATCACTAATGTGTTGGCTTCTACAACTTGGTGGAAATATGTCTTTCCTTGCATGTTGATTTTTTTTTCCTATGTAATCTAGTTCTCCCCCCTATAACACACAAAAATATCATATTAGTATTGAAAGCACATGTGGCCTACACCACTAAACAAATTATATACTACTTTCATGAAATATGTCTGGAAGCGAAAATGTAAGTGGATTAACTACTTATGTATTTGTCAAACCAAGAGACGATAAATGTTCCTCATTTTTTGTCATGTGTTCTTTATGAATACATTCACATTCTATCATGGTATTGTCACTTTTGTGCTTTAGTCCCTTCCTCTTCATATCCCAACATCCAACATTTCACATAAACAATGTCATTAGTGCCCCTTTTCTTTCAACTACCTAAGATATGTTAATTATACTAAGAAAAGAAAAAAGAGATAAAAATCAAGAGGCATGAGCTCTGTATGTCCCATGGTTTACTCAACTATGAACTATAACATGTTTCCTAAAACATATATAATAGAAAAATACACAAGGAAAAATCCTTTCATGCCAATAAAACAAGAAGCATGAGTTTTCGATGGAGATTAGACATGAAGCCAAACCCTAAATGTTGTAAGTATTAGAGTTTTTCTCCTCCCTTCATAGGCTAAGCATCTTACTCTTGAGCACTACAACAAAGAAAAATTGCAAAAAATTCCACCTAGATAGCCATCATAACATAAACTTATGCAACCTAGGGTGGCAGGTGCAAGGGGANGTGGGGGGGTTGTTCTTAACCTTGAGGGAAAATGTGAACTAACCTATGCCCGGGGTCTATGTAAATCCACAAATAATCAATTATAAGCCTTGGCTTTATATCAAGGGATGAACATTCTCAAATCAAAGGAGATAAGATCCCCTATAGTTATTAGAGACTCTTTAGTTATTATTCTACATATGTGAAACTCCATCTCCTCATATACATAAGTCTCTATAGATTAATCATTGGAATCTAGGGGCTTGTGAGGAGTTTTGATTCTCTTGAGTTATAATAGGTTCTTAGAACTCTTAATATCCAAGTATACTACATGGTAAACAAAGGAGTGCAATTAAACCAAGTAATGTTAAGCCAAAATGGGGAGGGAGTGCTTCCTTAGCTTTCATCCCATGGAATTGATCAAATCAAACATTGTAGTTTGAAATGAAGGAAAAGTGGTCCAACTCTTTAATGTTGATGAGACAAGCTATTACAACATCCCCTCCCCTTGTACTCATGATTCATAATAACAAGCTCAATTGAGGGATTGAGTTAA
>ML796033.1:362194-381747 GCA_009831015.1 Picea engelmannii
TCACCCCGTTAATCCCCCCAACAATGGTCAAGTGGATTAGTGTAAGATCCAAGCAGTTATCAGAAATGTAAGGAACCTGATGCATATATAAGAAGGTTATAACGATCAAACATGAAACATACCATGATACCTTGGACCAATTAACTCATGGAGCAAGAGTCTTCTCTAATGCAAGTCCAAGCTGATGGTGATGGAAGTTGTCGCCGCTAACAGGACAAGTCTGGCGAATAAGAAGAAGGATGGACCCTCCAGAGCCATGCTCAGGTCAATTCTGCTCTCGATATTCCATGTCTAGGACATGTGGGCCTCGAGACATTATCTCCTAGTTATCCCTAGAGATCGGGGATAACAAGTTTAATCAAACTCTGGGATAAAAAGCTTCAACTAATGTGTTATTCATAAAGTACTTTCTGTTTTAGTTGCTCAACTTCTCCTCAATGAATGCAATCACCCCATTAAATAAACACTGCTACTATGTATTAATCATTTTCTACACTCAAAAAATAAAAATCTTGCCTTAAAAAACAGCTCTATGTTTATTACTATCTATATGAAAATAATTTGGCCTCTTGTGGTTGCTTTCAAAAGCATGTTTCTTCCCCTCTACCACTAAAAAATTTGATGCATGCTCCAAAACATCATATCTGATTAAGTAACAATTTTTAGTTCCATGTTTACTAGTTTTATTTACCATGGAGTTATTATGTGTTGTCTAGGGAATTGAGTTAGTGAATTCATCATTGTCATCTAGGATTCAATGCTATATGTGTTGCATTGATGTCAAGTTTATACTTGGTGTGCTAAAATCAATTTTCATTTTCTATTGATAATTTTATCTATGCTTTCTATTAAGTGTAGGGTTCCTTCTTGATGCAAAGTTATGTTATAATCTTCACTCTTGGAGGCTAAAAAAATAATTAAACAAACAATTTCTCTACAGTCAATAAATGATATATGTCATCTCCATTTTCACACTGCAAATTGAAGACTAGTGTTTTATTGTCTTCCATTGTGGATGTGCTCCTACAAAACGTCGACCCTTCCAAGAATGTTCCTTATCTTCCTTCATTGTTACAAGATATTACATTTAGACAAGTCTTGTAAGCTAATGCTCATCCCTACACCGTTCTTGTATCCATAGTACACATGAACTCAATAACATTAGACATTGCACTTTATGCTGGAAATCAAAGCACATATGGCTTCATAGATGGCTCTTGTCTATAGATCTTCTTGTCAATAGACAAAGAGTAAAAAAATACATTTGCCATAAGATCTCAAATGAAGTCTCTTGAAGGTCCTTATTGTCTTGTTTACATTCATTCCATTTTCAAAAGGGTGAAACACTACCCTGCAATGTTGACATTGTGATTACTGGAAATGTCTTTATAAGGAGATTAATTTTCTAATAAATTAACAATCTCATAATGGTCACTGTATCATAGTATTCAATTTCATAGTGTGTGTAGCATAGATTCGTTCACTTGATGCTTTATGCTTCTTCCCCCCACCCTATCATACTCTCCTTTTCCCCAAAATAAGTATATTAGGGTCACCTAATGATAATTCCTATGTACCCTTTTGTACTCGCAAAGGGCCCACCCACTCATAAAGTGTGTAGCTTAGATTTCTCTATGTATTTATTGACATAGACCATGTGAGAATATGTTCTCAAAACTCTTTGCAATTCTCATGGAAAGCTTCTTCAATTTCCTTGAGCCTTCTCTCTATTATGGATTAATTGTTGTAGTTGTTTTTTTTCCTCCCTTTGTTAACAAAGGTGATGTTGTATTGAAAATTCTACCTAGCATTCATATTTTTTTTGCTTCACATTAACTTTCTAAGGGAAGAGGAAACAACAACAACAACAAATTGCCTCTTTCTTTGTACATTTCCTACAAAACTTGAGAGTGTTCTTGTCCTCTTACAAGTGCATGAGCTGCAATTGTGGTTCCCCTTCTCACCACATGATTGTCTCTAGTTTGCTTCCTTGAATTGTGTGAATACTCTATCTTTTGCACCTTATTGCTTATGGTAATGAGAAATGTTCTCCATCTAAATTATTAATTTGTTAGAAAAATGAACTAGCAGACATAGATGTCGCTCTTTCTGCATTCAACTTATTTAGGTTATAGGAATTGATATACAACCTTGGGGATTGTTTATTGGATGTGAAGTCTCATTCATTTTTTATTCACATCACTTCAAATACAACAAGGGATTATTGAATATTTCAAAAAATTCTTGGAAAAAAAGATGCAGACACCCTCCACTCCACAAGCATTGAACTTAATATTGGTTTTCTTGAAGGAATTTGATGGAGTTGACAATAGTCAAATATACCTTGAAAGAATGTCACTATTAACATGCCACAACCACATGTAATATCATGCAGCTTGTGGGGTGTGTCTTTTGCATAAAATGGTTGCAAAATGGCTTTCCATTCCAATTTGTGTCTAGTCATAAACAAGAAAGTGAAAATATCTTCTTTTCAATCCACAAATTTTAGGATATCAATACAACATACTTTTCTATGACTAGAATCCTCCAATTGGGAATTACGAGCCAATTTTGTAACAAAGATCCCAATTTACCATGAATACAAATATTTCTTTAAATTATCTTACTCATTGTGAGATTAGGTCATCAAATATGAAAGTAATTTACCGCTCCTTGGAAATTGCATTGTCCAATCAACAACTCACAAGATGCCCTATTCTTACTTATAATTTCCATGATTATCTATTTGAATCTATATACTTTCTAGTGGGTGGGTATGATATCGCTTCATTGAGAAAGTGTGCTTCTTAGACATTTTGCAATGCTTAGCTTGGCCAACAAAATGTTGCCATTAAATACTTGCATGAACATTTCTTGTTGTGCATTGATGGAGAAGAGCATTGGACTCCTACTTGGAAAACCTTTAGCAACAATATGTCCATCACTTACAATGAAGGAAAAATAGAAGGTGGCAATCTTTCTTTATAATGGGACTATCAAATGCTTGTAGTAAATATACATGTATGGTATGTGCAAACTCAAATGTTTGCATGCAAATTTTCTGATAGCTATGGTTCATTAACAATGCTATTCTTACTGCAGGATGTTTCCTATTGGCCACATGTGCACTATGAGTTGTTGCTCCAACAATATGGCACCATAGAAAATGTGCCTCTACATGACATACACAATATGCTATAACGATATAAAAAATGCATGTTGTACCACTTGCAACCATAACTCATAAAAGAAGGGATAGAAGATAAATTGACCGTTGCAAAAAATAAAAGAACTTTGTTCCACTATTTGAAAGCTCAACTTAGAGAAAACTTATCATTGAACCAACAATCAAGTAACAACTACCTTCACTGATAACACATAAAAAATAAGGGTGAAAAAGTAGCTTTGCCCTTGGAGTGAAGAAAAGGAAATTGCTCCATTGTATAAAAGAAAAAAATAGGGAAAATGAAACTTTGAAATGACAAGCAACCAAGGAGCACGAGTAAGAAAATAAAATAGTATACTACTATCTATCGAATATTCAAGACACCCTTGTCTATGAATGTGTAATATGTGAATAAACTCATTTTCAAAGAGACATGGTTGAAATTGACAACCATGGTATCATGAGATATACCTCCCTGACAAGTTCACCTACTACAAAAATCATATTGCTTAGGGATCAAATATGTAGGCAATATGAAAGATCTTTGTCAAATGAAATATTCTTACCTTATAGTTCACCTAACATCATTAAAAGAAATGAAACACTTTTCATTTTAAAGGGGTCAACTACCTTGGAAGAGAGACTTGTTTCGTTGTGGAATTTTTTTTCTCAAATAATACAACTTAGCTATAAGAGATATTAGTTTAGTTTGATTGGCATAATAATCAATTCCCTTGTTAATGTGGGTCATTTGAAATATTCATTGCCTTGATATTTCAAAATTTTGATAATTGTTATTGTTGTTCTTAAAAGAAAATTAGAGTACAAAAATGCATATCTTTAGGAAATGTTAGACAAATTGTTGTGATGCTTGCTCTTCATGAATTGTGCAACATGCCATTATACAAACATGAATGCATTGTCTTTAATCAACATTGGGAGAATAGGTTTTGAAAGAATGCTAGAAATGCAACTTCTAATGCAATTTATCCTAAACATATGGGTGTTCCCTCATAAGACAATTCCCTCGAACCTATAACTAAAACAATTGTCCACAATTTTAACCACTCCCAATTGATAGATGAATTGGAGGATAAAGTAAAAAAACTTGTACCTTATGAGGGATTTATCACAATTAGCATTTTCTAGGATCACTTCTTTGAGGGAATATCGTTCTTTGGCTATGAGTGCCTTGATGACATTGTTGGGTGATTCTCTTACCACAAAATAGCCCAATGGGAAATTCTACAAAAATATGATGACTTTGCAACACATATCACTAAAATTTTCTTCGAAGGCAATACAAATCATTATACAATAAGTTTCCAATTATGTATGGGTATGCACACATAAAGGTGAACTAAAAGAAAAAAAAACTATGCACCAAGGATGCTAAAATGACATCCAACTTGACTAAATTATTACAATACCCCATGGGATATTGGTCCCTTATAAACATACATATTTCACCCAATTATGTTGAAAACATGAAAAAATATAAAATTTGCAATGATCAAACAATTAGGCCCTCATTTTTTTTTTTATAACATTCACAAGCACCCGTCACCTTTGACAACCATTGTGTGATGCATTGCAAATGTTACTCTCCAAACATGCATCCAAACCTAGTGAGAGCCTCCTTGAAGACACCATCAATTCTATTATTAGAAAGCATCTAGTAACTTGTAGCTGCTACTATAAACATAAGTTCAATGCATTTCTATGACTACTTAAAAACAATAGTGAGATTTTCAAAGAAGTCATCGATTACTTCTTTGTTACAAAATTCCAAAACAAGGGTAATGAACATGAGCATGGTCTCCTATGTATTTGTAATGCACCCACATATGGGAATACCTCAAATTATGAAATCAAGAAATACGTTGACACGATTGTCTTGTGATTCAACATTACTTTCTAAAGAGCCAGAAAAGTGAAATTTCATCATCCTATACATATTGTAAAAAAACAAGCATTCAACTTGCAGGTTTGGTTTTCCATTTCCTCCAATTGATATAACTATCATTATTTATCCTATGTATTGCGATCGAGAAGAGACTAAAATGAAAGCAAGGAAACTCTTTCTACTTTTGCAAGAAAAGTGTTACAACAAAAGTATGTCCTTTGATAAATTTTTACAAGAGCTTGGGATGTCTTGGGAATATTGCATTACTTTGGTTCACTCTTTTATTTCTTGCCTTGTCATTTTATTGAATATTTTCCCTTCTGAAACTTGGATCAATCCCTTCACAAAAAGAGTGCCCCACCTATGGATTGAAAATACCAATGCATAGTTCATACTTGATGCCTATGTAGCCACCTCATTTTTTAGTTCATATATTTCAAAATTCAATCATACATTAACATATAACTTTTGAAAAAATATGCAAATAGAGTAGAAAAATAAAATATGACATTGTTCAAGTGATATGAAAGCTAGGGAACATTCTGTTGGAGCTCTTACAAATGTCCAGTGAACAAGCAGTTCACATTGTCCTTCCATTGTCATTGCATTGTAGTTCATGGAAAATAATGTTTATTAAAACATCACCTTCATCAAGAAGAACTTGTACTCTAAAGATACCTCATTTGTTGTCACTGAACCCGATGACTCAGAAGACATTATGTGTTCCTATGTGGTTAGCAAATAACTTGCACAACATGAAGCATTTGAGGATGGTTTCATAGTAGAATCTTTTTGAATGCTATGCATTAGGATCCAGGAAAGTCAAAAGATGAGAAAAAAACATGTAATCAGATATGTTAGATACATCGAACATGTTAAACCTCAAAGTTACTATAGGGAAAAATTGATGTTGTTCATCACTTATCGAGAAATCGAAGAGGAAAGAAAACCATTAGACATGGCTTGAATCTTTCATGGCTCATAGAATGAATGTAGAAGAGGTTGAGCCCATGTTCACTACTAGAACAAAGATTGAATGGGGTGATATTGACACCTCTTCTTCCACTATTGAAAACAATCTCTCTTCCATGTTTGACATTAAATTTGACATTACAAAAAACAACACATTTGATTAACATGATAAATATGACATCTAAAATGACCTTCAACATGCTAGAAGTGCCATTCCATTTGAGCCAACACCACAAACATGTTTCTAGGTAATCAAACAACCACTGTTGCTCAAAATTGACCACTACTTCAATATGATAATGAAACTAAATGAAGACCAACAATTGATAATAAAATACATTTTTTTGAGGAAAAAACAATTTCCGAACACACCAATTCATTTGTTTGTCATGGGAGACAAAGGAACGTGAAAAATATTCATGGCCAAAGTCATTTTTCAAGCATTGATACACCACTACAATAAGCATGTTGCCAACAATCCTTTGAAAATAAAAGAAATCATACTTGATTACACTAGCAAGGCTGCATATAATGTGGGTGGTGCTATTTCCCACTATTCCCTGCACTTAGTATTTATGACTTCTAGAACATCATCCC
Source organism: Picea engelmannii (assembly GCA_009831015.1). NCBI lineage: Eukaryota > Viridiplantae > Streptophyta > Pinopsida > Pinales > Pinaceae > Picea > Picea engelmannii. The sequence continues at coordinate 368,836 of ML796033.1, forward strand.
TGGATTCAAATACACTAGATGTCCTAAGCATGCATTATGAATAGATTCTCATCATCCTCATCGGTGACATATTGTTGATAGGTATTTGAATACTTTGCAATATGGACAAAATACCTTGAGAGATCCTTTGTATCACCACAAATCCTTTTGGCAATGTGGATATCATGTTCCGTGGTGACTTTTACCAAGCAGAGTCCATATGTGATGCTTGTATTTTTGAACATCAAAGTATCCATGGTTAGAATATATCTTGTACATTTTGGAAATAAAAGATTAAATTTGTAACACCCCAATTTTGATCCCCGATGTAGCATCATATATTTGTAAATATAATGAATGGTTTGGGGCCAAGTGATGTAATATGTAAACATTGTACATTGAAAAATAATAAAATGAAATACACTGTCAGCTACTATATGAATAAATACAGATTCATAGGGGATAAGATTCCATAAGAGAGGGGGATTAATGGGGGTTTTGAGGGGTTTCCAGATGCATTGAGTTTTAAGCCACCTTCATTACTAGTTTGTCATTTAGCTATTTATCCCTTTGAGTTATTAAGCACTCAATTATTGAATTCATGTAAGAGGATGGTGGGAGAGTCAACTCATCTAGTTATAACAACATTGGTTGAATATAATAATTTTTGGGGAAGAGTGAGAGTAAAAAAAGCATGCAAAAAGAGGGAAAAAGGAAATTCAAGTAAAGGGGAGAGAAATTTTACAATTAGAAAGAAGCGAGGAAAAACTAGAGTTTAGTGCTAGGAAAGAGCGAGTAGCCATAGTGGGTATCAAAGATAGCTTGTTGAAGCTGGTAATTATGCTCTAAATGTTGTGTGGGCACTTCTGTTGCAACTGGATTTCTTGGATCCCCCAACTGAGAGGTTCTTGGCTAGTCTGTGCTAGAGCCCTAAAGGGGATGGAGATTGTTTGAGGGACCATGATGTACGAGGCGCCAGGTCTAATGCTATCGATCACAAAGAAACACCTATGTACGAGGTTCCAGGTCTAATGCTATCGATCAAAACGAAGCACCTGTGTATGAGGCGCCAAGGGAGAGTCCAGGGAAGTCACCGTCAAGTATGACAATCCTGGGGTAATATTCTATGCAAAATGCAGAGGGAGTTTTATGAAAACGATGAGTAATAGTCCCAACAAACTAGTAAATTGGTTTTAAGAATTCATTGAGGGAATTTAAGGAAAACGTAGGGAAATATCAGTGTGAAAAGTGATAAATTTTGGAGGAGACATGACACACAATTACACACAAAACTTCACACTTTTTTCATTACGTAATACTCAATAAAAATACATTAACAAGATAGTTCTCAGATATAACTTCTTCTAATTTTGAGGATTGTTGTTGAGAGAATATCTCAAAAATATCTAAGAAACCAAACCAACTCTACTATTTTAAGCAATATCTCTAACAAAAAGCTGAGTAAAATCCCCAACAAAATCGCAGAGTAAGTAAATGAAATTTGCTGAGGAAGACCCCTGCAAAAACGTAGGTCCGTTCCACAAATTTCGTTGAGTATCTTCCATGCAATAGCAAAGGAAGTTTGATGAGAATCGTTGAGGGAAATACCCATTTGTGAGGGTGAAGACAGTTAAAGATGTTTGGCAAGAAGAAAAAAGACACTCGAAGCAACCAAAATTCTGTCTAGGAATACCAGATTCATTACGAAGACTTCGGGTAAAGTGAAACTTCAGTTATGGGAACAGTTTAAATGCTATTGCGCTTTCAAATTTTAAGGGTTGCAGGTTATAAAAGGAAGGGGGCAACGAACCCATCAAGAAATTCTAGATTACTCTTGGTCTGAACACAGTTACACAGTAAGGTAAAATCTAGGGGTAAAACAAAATCAAATGGAAGATTGAAGGCCAAGGGCCATAACCCCAGGCACGTCAATCGGACAGAGGGCCAGCTCAAAACGCACAACCCAACCATTCCATATATGGGGGCTAGTCTAGTGTTAAAAGGTTGCCAACTCACACTAGGGTTTCCATCTACGTAGGTGCGAAACCTCAAGATTGTTGAGGGGTGGAATACAATGAAACTATAATTTAAAATAAACTAGTAAGCCTCCAATTGAGTGCCCAAGGAGAATTTAGAGTTAGTTACAGATGTCCATCAACGATTATATAATTCCATGCTTTAATGAATATTCTCATAACAGAGACAATAAAAAAAAATCGAAATGGGTCCAAAAGATGGCCAGTCAGTGGATGAAAGCTCAAGTGTAAATAATTGGAAGTTGAAAAAACAACAGTGCAACGGTCTCTCCCCAATCCAAAACCAAGGAGAAATATTACAAGGTTCAACATCATAAAACCCATACAACTTACAGAGAAATTCAAACCCAAGAGTAAAGTTTAATCATATTATAATTACACACACACAAATCACAATAAAAATACGTGGACCGATGACGAAGAAGTCAAAGATGATATTCAGCAATGGCGCTCCTTCCTATCTCTAGCCTACTAATCATTGAGACCTCACCGGTACCTCCCAGCCAAGGCTAGGGGTAGTCTTCTTCCCCCTGAGCCCCCCGAGCCACAAAGGGGCCACACACACAAACCAAAGAATCTATCTCCCAGCTCGCCTCGCAAGGTCGAGCTACCACTCTCTAATCAAGCTGGGCATCACAACTCCCACAAGGTAAAATCAATCAAGAAAAATATCGGCAACATAACCTTATGCCTGCCAGGCGTGATCCATACTCCTCCTCCGCCATCCCTTTTATAAATTTTTCTTAGTGATTAGTTTCCCAAACCCTCATTAGATTATTATTATTAAATTTAATTAGGATAAACCTCCCTCGTACACATGTCACTCGATGCCTTAGTTGCACAAGAAATTAATTAATTAATTAATTCAATTTTTCCTATTTCCCTCACCCACCTAAAAGCATTCCTAAAAATGCTCCTCGATGTCCCTTTATTCCCTTACATTTCCTAAATGACTGATGCCTTTCTTAAAACCTAGTTGAGTTCACAATTAGAAGGTTCCAAAGACTAGATTCCCTACTATGTTAGACATTCCCCTTTTCCTTAAGTTTCCCCCTTTTCTTCTTAGTTCAAATTTAGCAAGTTTAGATATAAACAACAATTTACCCTTTTAATAATTTAATCCTTCATTAAAATTTTATTTTAATTATTAATGTTTGAATTTTCTTTACCCCCCCCTTCTTGTTATATGTCCATTTAGTTTTTTTTTTGTTCACATGTTCTACTTAGACCTAGGTTTTAAATTCACTAGGCTTGGCGAAAGTTTATTTAGGGAAAATTAGTTATTAAACTTTACTCATACCATCATTCATTTTAAGGCCGACCAAGTCCTAAGGGGGCATCATTTTCTAGGTACTAGGTTTATTAACTTACCAGAGTTAAAAATCGTGAAGTTCCCTTCAAGACACACTACGTGATCCAAGGGTGCCACTCACTTGCATTCCTATTTTATTTGCGCGATGTGCCCTTCAAGACACACTACATGCTCCAAGGGTGCCACTCGCCTTTTGACTGATTTTGGTAGACGTCAAACCCCTGGAGTCAATACTCCGTCATGTGATATTGTGGGAGACTAAGGGCCTCTAAGGAATAAGAACCCTACCTTATTGCGCGCCCTTTAGAATCATCATGAGCGACTATCACAATAAGCCCTCACAACATCGTGGATCTGTCGAACTAGGTAATCATTAACCTACAGTTCGAGCCACGACGAGAGTGCTAGTAGGATATGGTAGGGCTACTGTGACACCTCTCCCTCAATATCTCTGGTTGTCATGTGTGACCCCTCTAATCCAAATGTGAGTCTGATTAGCAAGCTATCGTCAACCTGCATCCATCAACAAACATGTCAACGATCCATAAACAACATCATATCATATCAATCATATGTCACATATGCAATAACAAAAACATGAAACCATAAACATTCCACTCCCTGATTCAATCCAGAGTCCAAGGAGGTCCATCGATGCCATCGACATCCTCAACCTATCAAGATTCCTGCACACTCAGGAGAACCCTGTCAATAACACCTATCTATACACAATAACATAACATAACATCATAAATCACAATCTCATCATCATAATCCATAAGCGAAGAAATCACTCATATAATGAACAGAATAACTTGCACGCAAGTGTCCTTAAAGAATAAGTCACATCCGAAGTGCGCGCAAGAGCGGGATGTTACATACTTGTTACATACTATGATACATACGAGATGTTACATACTATGATACAATACTTGTTGACTATGATCTAATAGATGTGGATTCCATGTATTTGCAAGAATATTAGAACAAACAATGGATGGTTTTCCCAACATTCAAAATCACTTTCCACTGCTCGTCAACAAACGATCTTCATGAGATGCTAACATTCTCAAAGAAAAAATTTGAGGTTAAGAAATATGACATATACATTAGAGACCACATTAAGGTCGCTGTGCTCACATTTTTATTTCGTAAGACAATTATGAATGTGAAAAAAATTTACAACTCACTCCTTGCTCCTCTCAACAACTTGTTTTGCTTAATTATGAAAACACTAGCCATCTGCCCATCTTTCATAAAGCTCATCTTAGCTAGGGATTTGAATGTTGTCATGTTGCAAAACACTGCCACACAAAGAAGCCTACTTGGATTCATGCCATTTCTTTCAAATAGATTGTCCACATATGAAAACACCTTGATAGACCATTTTAGGTCAAATATACCTTCTAACATTTCCCATTTCAATGTGCTAGATAACTATTGGTCAGGCCACTATGCCATTTTCATTTTATTCCCTTCCACAACTAGAGTGTACACTTTCACATTCTTAAAAAAAAAAAAAACAAAAAAAACAAAAACAAAAACATATGCAACTCTTATCACATATTCAAACTTAGCACTTCCATATAACATTTACATGGTTGGCATCTACATACTAGTAGACAAGGACTTGCATATTTCCTAACAACACCATTCTAAAAAAGAGAGAAAGAAACCAACATTGCCTTGCACACTTAGGATACTCTTCCACCAAAATAGGTGGAATTTTATTCATTGTCGTGGTAATTTCATCCATATTTATTGTAATATAACTCATTTGATATCAATGTTACTTTTAATACAACATTATCCAATCATAATCCTCTAGATTGAGCATACCATGGTAGATATTAGAGAGACTCAAGAGTCAAAGAGGTAAAATACTTTTTCCAATTGCAATGAATAATTTTCCCCACTTATCCTTATTTCCAATTAACACGAGACAACTCCTTGCATGGTTTTTATTACATAATATGTTGAATCCTTTCCCACTTGTGCTTATTAACAAAGTTATCGACTTAATGAGAACTGTGACCTCAAAACGAGAACTTTGGCCCAAAAAACCCATATTTTTGCTTTAAAAAGATCAAAATCAACCCCCAAATCAAAAAATGGTGCTACCGATAGCATCTTTTTTTTTAAACGGGGTCAAAATTACAACATTTTTCAAACATGGCCTTCAAAACTCAGACAGTAGCTCAGAAAAACCTTAAAATCAACACCTAAAAAAATGTTTTTTTTTTTTTTTTCAAATCGTTAAAATTTTAGATAATTTGAAATCGTATTTTTAGCAATTGGTACCATTAAAACCAAAACCTCGAAATCAACCATCAAATTGAAAAGTACTACTACCGGTAGCACCCATTTTAAAATTGGGGTATGAAAATGATACATTTTTATAAAGTGGTAAAAGAACTCATCATTGCTGTAAACAAAATCATAAAATCAACCCTTAATGCTTACTTTTAAAATCTTACTATCACTTAAAGCACAAGGTAATACATAATACCATGAAAATATCACAATATAGTTTAAAAATTCAACGTCAATTTTTAATAATTTTTTTACTTTTAATAATAATAAGAAATAAACACATGTTACATTGAATGAAACATAAATTATTTCTTAAAAATATTGTTATATTGTCCATATTCAAAACATATGAGCTAAGAAATTTTATTATATTATCCATAATCAAAACATATAATTCACAAAACATAAAAACAATTCATAACTTCATGTAAGATCATATGTAAGTGTTGGAAGATTGGTTGTTGTCATTGATGCCAATCCTAGTCATTGGTTTTGGACCACAAGATTGATGAAGGTATTTGGACATGAAGGACATTGCACATGAAGACACAACACCCATGGATGGATAGTATACATCATGTTGTTTCCGATGGTAAGTGGCATGTCATGTGTATCCTCATGGATGAGGAGAAATGAATTTTTGAAGATGACAAAGTGAATTGAAGAAGGAAGTACATGTCGGCCCTGAAGATAATTAAAGAAAAGAATTACAAAATAAGAAAGTGTCAGATTGGCCCTAATGTTAAAAGGAAGTGACATAAATGGTATAAATACATATCATTATACATTCATTATACACACAAGTCTATTTTTAGAGGAAATCTGAAGAAAAGAAGGCCGGATTTCAAGGGAGGATGAAGTCTTTTGGTGATGTGTTCTAAGGTATGTTATTTACAGGTCATCTTGCCATTTTTTCTATAACTATTTTTATAGAATGATTCATATGGTGAAGTTGATATGATATGGATAAGACATATCTAGGTACCCGTGGTAAAAAATTCAGCTCTTTATTTGCTATAATTTTGGAGATACACTCTGTGGAAGATAGGGTTTTTGACTAGTCCTGAAGCTAGTCAATAAACATGTGTTCCGAGTAAAACAGTCATAAATTATCATAGAGAATCCAAATGAAGTGAGACCAATTTCATTGGAAATATTATGGGATGTAGTTTCTTGTGTGTGAATTTCATAATCTGATGTTAAATATTGAGAGTGGGGAATTTTGTACAAGTTCACTCTCCTGAATAAACCAGAATTGAATAAGGTTTACCATTCTCTCTATAAATTATTTTTTGGGAGGATTCAAGGAGTGAAACTTGGAGGAGTTTTAGAGAATACATTGAGTAATATTATCTATAGGATCAGATTATTCCAAGAATTGAAGAATTGCAGAAGTTGAAGAAGTCTCATGAAGGATTATCAGGTTCTATGTGATGGTTGGTTGATGGTGATGATTTAATGTAAAGTTTTATTATCTCTCATATATTCTTGGGTGGAAGGAAGGGGAAAGTATGGAGAGGTTGAACCTCTGTTGATATTGTAGGATTGTATCTTCCTTTTCAAGGTTTATCCCTCCCTTTATATTTGGAAGTTGTAGCTACCTTTGGAAGTCATTACTTCCCTTGAACAATAAATATTGATTATTTCTCATATATTGTGCATGGTGTATTGTGGTGTATTAGTGTAACTCTTATACTATTGTTCATTGATCATTGGATATAATTGAATGGTTTAAGTATAAGTTGAAAAGGTTTTGAAATTTTACTTGATACTGATTCACCCCCCTCTCAGTATCAACAATTGGTATCAGAGCCGGTTACCTTCAGTACAATTTAACCACTGGAAAGAAGATCCTAAGCAGAAATGGAAGACAAAATTCCAAATGGGATTCCACCATTTGATGGAAGCAATTTTGAATACTGGAGTAATAGAATGGAAACTTACTTGAAAGCTCTTGGGGCAGATGATTGGTTCTTAGTTGCTTCAGGATACAATACTTTGAAGAAACCAAAGACCACAGCTTAGAAAGAAGCAAAAATGAACAACAAATTGGCAATAGATACCATCCTGGATGGATTGACATATTTAGTGAAATCCAAGGTGGGATCATGTGCATCATCAAAAGAGCTTTGGGACAAGCTACAATACCTTTATGCAAGAGAATAAGTAGTAGTAGAAGAAGAAGTTGAAGCAAATTACAACATCTCAGATTTCAAAGAAACAAATAGAGGTCGTTTTTTTTGCTTTAATTGTGAAGGAGTAGGACATGTTGAATTTGGATGTCCTCATCCAAGGATTGAAAGAGATGACACTAAAGAATAAAAGTCCAATGAAGAAGAAGAAAATCATGAAGCAAAAATTATTCAACAAGAAGATGAGAATCTTAAAAAATTGAAGCACGTTGAGATTGAAAATAGCAAGCTCAAAGACACACATAGAAAACTAAGAAGTGAATTCAGTAGTTGTGGAAAGACAGTTGTAAGCTTGAAGAAACAATTAGAATACTTTGAGAAACTAAGAGAAGAAACCATTTCCTTCAAAACTCCACTCAAAGAAGAAATAAGAATAGGAGAAGTAAGGAATGTCCAAATGATGAAGAAAGAAGAAGATTGTGAGAAACTTGAACAAGAAGTTGTCTCATTGAGGAAGAGGTTAAGAAACTCTCAAGTGCCAAAAGACTTAACACATCTTGGATGCATGGATGAAACTTCATACAAATAAGATGCAAATACCAACAAGAAGGTTGAAGAAAGAGCTACACAGACAATTGATGAGAAGTGGACCAGGATACCAGAATGAAGGAATGATTACAAAAGATATGAATATCCAAGAAGACCTCCTACCTTCAGGAATCAAAGAAGCTTCAATTAGTATGAAGGAAACTACAGAAGAGTAGATCATGAAACCAGATGGACTACATCACAAAGAAGGTCACTTACTCCAAGGTATCAAAATTTCTTTCTTGGTCATTGTTATACTTGCAAAAGTTTTGGACATAAGACAATTAATTGCAGAATCTATGAAAGGAACAAATACGCAAGAAAAATGAATGGTGTAAATAGAAGATATGGAAATAATCATGGATTTGTCAAAATAAGAAAGTGTTAGGTTGGCCCTAATGTTAAAATGAAGTGACATAAATGGTATAAATACATATCATTATACATTCATTATACACACAAGTCTAATTTCAGAGGAAATCTGAAGAAAAGAAGGTTGGATTTCAAGATAGGATGAAGTCTTTTGGTGATGTGTTCTAAGGTATGTTATTTACAGGCCATCTTACCATTTTCACTATAAATTTTTTTCTAGAAGGATTCAGATGGTGAAATTGATACCTTGTCATCTTTGTTGTCTTGGAGAGAAGAGTTCCTCTCTTTGTCAAATTGAAGTCATAAAAAAGTATGTCAACATAATCTAATTTTAAGAGGTCAGTGCGACAACGAGTTTTATTTTGACCCTTTCTTTTTCTCTTTCTATTGACATGTTTCTCAACCACCATATTTGGCTTGTACACACCATTGAATGGGTATGTACTTGTTGCATACCAATGCACTTCAATTGCAACAAAATCATCATTTTCTTTCTCAATCTTTATAACCTTTGCAATCCATAATGGATAACCATGTGGATCTAAAGTCGCTAAGACTGCAATCATGCTACCCTCCTTAATATCTTGTACTGAACTCCTGTAAAGGTCTTCCATGGCTTCATGTTGTGCACATGACCTTCGCGAATCAATATACATTTCTCTTTCCTCTGCTTGTGTAAACTCAATAGCACCTTGATATTCTTGTTGAACTTTAACAATGTTTCTTTCTTCAGATTCATTTGGCATATTTTGTGGCCAATGAAATGGAGTCTTCAAAAATGTATCTTCATTTGTTGAGATTGAAATTATGTCACTTTGACTATTGAAAAAATACTCCCACCAAACAGAATCAACAACATCAAAGTACTCTTATGTATCCTTAATGGAATTTTTTATTTCTTCCAGGCATTTTGAATAATCTACATCTCTATTATGCCTTCGTACATTATGGATTTCAGAAATTGATTGTAAAAATAATAATTTTGATGCAAATATTGGACGATCTGGAATGAACTTCAAAAATGCTAAACCTGATGAAGGCCCCCATTCTGTAGTAGTTGAATACTGCTTTCCCCGTATAAGTGTTTTCCCATCAATTTTTTTGAAACAAAATTGATGTTGGAAGCTAATGTCATTAAGCTGCTCAATACATTTTTCTTCATGATGCGATCCCTAAATAAATCTCCGCATGTCAACAATTTCTTCTAATATATGAAAAACAAGCTCTGGAATGTATGCTTTCTTAATACATTCTATCAATGATGGTAGGCTTCCAACATTTTCCCTCTTCAATGTTACTGAAAAATGACTGAACATTTGATCAATATGATCATGAGTGTGTCCAACAAGAAGGAAACCAATTTTCACCTTTTTAAAGATTCCCATTTCAACAAGCATGCTTAGATATCCAAACACAATTTGATTTTTATTTTCATGACTAGTGTTGTCCAACTATAGATAGAGAACTTGAGGAATATTTCCAGGCCAGTGAGTGAGCACATGATGAATTATGGTGATGGTCATATTTTCATCATTATGAATATTTGGTGTTGTGAAGTAAACCCTTGGACACATTTTTCCATTGAAAACCATACAACCAATGAAGTGAAACTGTATGAAGTTCTCTTCCTGTAAATTTTTGGGTGTATAGAAAAAGTGTTGTAGAAGTGTTTTCTTTTGGTCCATACCATCAATTATCATACCTAAATATTTTTTTGGAGCATCATAACACTTCTTTCGATGTTTTTAAAACTTTTTCCTTTCACTTTATTGTTGATTTCGATGTTCTTGAAGTGCTTTGACTATGGAATCTTCACATGACATAAAATGAAAATATTGATCATATGTTTCATATTTGATAACTATTTAATTAAAAAAACAAAACAAAATAGTAAATACATACCTATTTTTGCCCCTTCAGATTTATCTCTTCTTGATTTAGGAGTAGCACATATAGTGCAAATCCCCATCCTCTACTTCTTAGGAATACAGACATTGTTGAATTGTTTCTTCCATATTCTTGTAAAATATGCATATGTAATAAAATTATTATTTCCTTCAACACCTTCAACATATCCTTTGTACAAGTTGTAGATTACTCTCCTTGAGAAATTATCTGGAATATGTATTGTGTCTCTATTTGGCATACACTCTCCATGTTTGGAAAAGAAATCACGCATCCATGACAATGTAGTGTTTTTCAAATGGACCTCTCTATTGTCCATGATGTACCTTTGAATAAAATAAAGGATCTTTTTCCAACCTTATCTGGATTCTTGATAGACGAAGATTACCAATTGAGTGAATTTTTTGAAAGCCTTTTTGCAAAGTAAAATATTCCCAATGCGATAATCATACCATGTATTGGTGGATATCATGCACCCCATCAAATATGAATTTTGCATGCTCTTATTCATTGACAAATATCTCTTCCTTTTATTCAAGACATACATGTATTCCATGCTTTTCAAACAATTCTTTTGAAAACATTCACTTGAAATCAATTCACTTATGGAAATTGATTTAGTGAGAAATTCTTTCCTAGACCTTGTATACCTAGAATGATTTGGATTGATATAAAAAGGTCTAGTCCTGGTCCTAGACACAATGTTTCTTTGCAATGTCTCCACTATTTCATCCTCCTCACTAGAAGGTTTTTCCTTATCACTAGAAGGAATATCAAGCAAAACATTGTCAGGACACTGAACTAGAGAATGTCGATCATCTTGATTTGTTGCAGCTGAATGATTGAAAACATGATATTCATTCCTAGGTCCATAATCTTCATTGATAGTCTCGTTCATGAGAGGAATTTCAAAATCACTAGAAACATGATTACCATCCTCACCAATGTCATTAGATCTTCCATGAAAATATTCACTTGAAGGAAAATCATCATCACCCATAAGACTGTCAAAGCCATTAAGATTCTCACTTGGATAAAGTTTTCCATCATCATCATCGATACCTTGAAAATCCTCATTTGGAGGAAAATCATCATCAACATTGTGTCCACCATTGACATAATCATCTTCAATGCTTTCAAAATCCCCACTTGAGTGAATTTTTTTACCATCTTGCTTAGTGCCTTGAAAATCTTCATCAGTGTCTTGAAAATCCTCACTTGGAGGAAAATCAACATCATTAACATTGTTTTCTTTTAATTTATCACTCGAGAAAGAGTGTCCACCAATAGTGTAATCATCTTCACTACTTTGAAAATCCCCACTTGAGGGATATTCTTCATCATCCTCATTACTGGCTTGAAAATCCTCACTTGGAGGAAACTCTTCATTATCCTCATCGGTACCTTCAAAAGCCTCACTTGGAGGAAAATCATCATAACCAACATTGCTTTCTTTAAATTCCTCATTCAGGAAATACTGTCTAGCATTGCCATAATTGTCATCATTACTTTTAAAATACCCACTTGGGGGGAATTCTTCATCATCCTCATTCGTGCCTTGAAAATCCTCACTTGGAGGAAAATCTTCATCAACACCTTCAAAATCCTCACTTGGAGGAAATTCATCATCACCAACATTGTTGTCTTTAAATTCCCCACTCGGGAAAGAGTGTCCACCATTGTCATAATCATCTTCACTACTTTTAAAATTTCCACTTGAGGGAAATTCTTCATCATATTCATAGGTGCCTTGGAAATATTCATCAGTACCTTGGAAATATTCATCGGTACCTTGAAACTCCTCACTTGGAGGAAAATTGTCATCCCAATCATTTAAACGTTGATCATAGTCTCCACTTTGACCTACATTTTGATTATTTTCATTACTATTAACTTGCTAAATAAATTTATCACCATCATATTCCTCCTCTTCATCATCGATGCCTTCAAAGTCCTATGATTTAAGACTTTCACGAGGAACATGCTGAATAACATTGCTTGCACTATAATCAAACTTATGACTAGCTGAAAAATATGATGCCACATTTGCATTTCAAGCATTCCCATCACATTTCCTAGTCCCAACAGAAGAGGTATGCAAACAATGTGTTGATGTCTCAGAGATAAAATCTTCTTTATTTGAGAGCCATCTCTTCTCTCTAATAACATAGATTGATACAAATGCTCACCCTCCCAATGGCATTCTTATAACTTGCAGAATGATCTTTTCCCTCTAAATTCCCCCCAAACTTTTTTTCCCTCTAAAATCCCCCCC
>ML796033.1:407631-421910 GCA_009831015.1 Picea engelmannii
ACAAAGAATCCATTTCAGAGTTTCGCAGACTGGGAAATCAAAGATCAAAGGAACTTTATTCTTTGAAGTAGTGAACCCTGAAATCCCAAAATAGGCACATCAACAAAGACTCCATTTTAGAGTTTCGTAGACCAGGAAATCAAAGAACAAAGGAACTTTAACCTTTGAAGTAGCGAACCCCAAAATCCTGAAATAGGCACACCAACAAACCACGTCAGCTAAGGACGTGTGGCACAATCAGGCAATGACAAGTTTCAAACTGATTCAACATTTTAGGCACATGTAAGTCACAAATTAGAGTGACACGTGGTAGCTATTCGGTACGTGTCAATCCACGTGTGACGTCAATAGGTTTATGTCACATTGGATCTTTCTATTTCGGGGTTTTACATAGCAAGTAGAAACTCCACCATCAACGAAGGCTCGTGAATTTGTGAAATGATCCTGGCCATTGAAGGCAGAGGACACATGGCGAGAGATTGGAATTTTGCTGACTGAAAGGTCAAAGGAAGGACTGCTCTAACCTCTTTAACTCGCGATGTGTGAAATCGTGAAGTAATCCTAGCCGTCAGATTGAGGATTGATTTGGACCGTTGATCAGACATGACGAAGGCCCGTGAAGTTTTGAAATCACGATAAGATCTGGACTGTTGGGCCCATAGGACATGTGGTGAAAGATCATCATTTCGCTGGTTGGAAAGTCAAAGGAAGGGGGTTCCCTAACCTCTCAAACTCGCGATATGCGAAATCACGAAATGCCGAAATGCGAAATTGTGAAATGCCTATTGGTGCAGCCTGTGGTCACCACTGGTGGTCACGTGAGGGGAAGAAGCTAGTGGAGCTAATTTTTTTTGGAGTTTCAGGGATTGCGACTTGGAGTGTCGATATTCTTCACCATAGGAATGCCGAAATACCAAAATGCGAAATGGCGAAATCAACGAGTGACCCTGTGCTTATAATCCAACGGTGTTGGATACTTGGAAATATGATCAAAGGGCTACTGTTGCTCTTCACAGTTAATCGATCAATTCCGATTCAGTTAGCAGAACTGAATCATGACTCTTGTTCGGTTGGTGATTCAGTTGCTAATGCGTTTTCTTGGAGGTTAACAGTGTAACTGCTAGAAATGACTGATGGTTTCTGCGATAGGACTCGAAGAGACTTCAGGGTGATCGCCAGAGAAGATGAAGAGTCTTGAGGCATCTTCCAGTGGCATGAAGGTTGTTCATGGAGGCTATTGACAGATGTAAGACCATTGGAGCCTGGAACTGCAACAGAGGGAATGAACTCGACTGTGACAGAGAAGACGAAGAGTCTCGACTACTGGAAAGGCTAAGGAATCTTGGCATAACACCCAATGATGATGGACGCATGGGTTTAACCACCAGAGAAGCTGAAGAGTTGCAATGATGATCAGGCAGAGCACTCGACATGGGGAGAGCATGCAGAAGCATTGTGAATAGAGGATGCAGAAGATGCACAGAGAGAATAAAAATGCATAAGAGAGAAGAGATTGGGTGCTGTTGAGAGTGATTCAGATGTGTAGAAGGAGGCAGAGTGTAGCAGCTGAAATGCACAGAAGAGGAATGGTGCATAGAAGGGACATGACACACAGAGCATAAAATGCAGAAGAACATAAAGCGTAAGGAAGGTGTCCAAGAAGACACTGATGCAGGTAGAGCAGAGCAGTGATGAGACCGGTAAGCTATTGATAAATATTGTATCACTGAGATAAATTTATATATGGCAAACTTTATATTTCAGGGTGGTAGGGAGGTGCTAGGGAGGCTTGTTGTCCTCAAAGGTTCAAGTGGGTGCTTGAACATAGGGAGTTGTAGCTTCCATCTGGTTACAGCCAGAGAAACTAGGGTGGTAGGGTGGTGCAAGGGAGAACTGTTGTTCTTTGNGGAGTTGGTGCTTCCTTCTAGTGGGTGCTAGAGAAACCAGGGAATTGGTGCTTCCTTCTAGTGGGTGCTAGAGAAACCAGGGAGTTGGTGCTTCCTTCTAGTGGGTGCTAGAGAAACCAGGGAATTGGTGCTTCCTTCTAGTGGGTGCTAGAGAAACCAGGGATTTGGTGCTTCCTTCTAGTAGGTGCTAGAGAAAACAAAGAGTTGGTGCTCTCAGCAAGTTGTAGCTTGCAAGACAAAGGTTGTAGCCTCACACTGAGTTGGAGCTCATATGTATGATAATGTACAGAATGTAAAGATTACTTATCATACCAAGAAGAAGAGGTTTTTACCCCTTATGGGTTTCCTCAGGAAATATCTGTCTCTGTATATTTCATATGTGTGAATGATGTCGAATGTTCTATTACTTACCTCCCTACATTATTGTGATTGTCATTAAGTGCTCTGCAAAGAGTTTAAAATAAGCATAATTGTTTAAGCATGGTAACAACTGATTCACCCCCCCTCTCAGTTGTCCAACAACGTATATATGCAGGTTGACCTTGTATAGGTCGCGTACATATGTAGGATGTCTGTGCAACATGCCACGTATATGTGAAAAAGTCTTGGGAAAAAGGCAATGCATAGGGGTTGCAGCTTGATGTGATGGTATAACTCTGTGATGCAGGGTCTGACATTATTTGTTGCAGGTTCTGACACTATTTGCTACAGGTTTTCATGAGTCTATATTGGATTATGTAAGGTGATGGTGTAACATAAAATCTTGGGTGCATGGCGCTAACCCATGATTATGGATTGATGCATTTTTAGTTAAAGAACAATCCTGGTTATGACAATGAAGTTATGGCACCTTGGTTAGGTGATATATATTGATGATGTATTGGAAGCTTACTTGTTGGAAAGCATGATGCATGCTTTTGTCATATGGATGGGCTACACAATGGGACATGCAGTTGGTAAAATTAATCATGTTGTACGTCATTGATGATCTATAGTTGATGCATGATTGGTACATTTCTAGTATATTGGTAGAGGCACCTACTAGCAGGTTGATTGGCACATATTTTATGGAGGATTTTGCATTCATTTGTGAGGTTTCATCATGTTTTGGTATTGGTGCATGTTTGATGTACTCGCTTGGTACACATGGTAATACATGGCATACGTTCTTGGTATTACTTGATTAGCACAACAATTGGTATTTTTTTGATACATGGTTATGACACTTGGTTCATGATGGAGACATATCATGAGTGATATGATACATTGTTTGGCATGTTGGTAGATACACATGGTTGGCATATTGGTATATGAACATGGTTGGCATATTGGTGGATGCACATGGTTGACATATTGATAGATTCACATGTTGGCATATTGATAGAGGCATATGATTGATACATTCCATGGATGATATCTTTTGGCACATTGCATGGTTGATGTACATAGGTGTTGTGCATGATGAGCACATATTTTTATACAGGATGTACTTGGTTGATATTTTGCTCATGATTCTTTATTTCATTGTTGACATATATTTTTCTTCATGATGCTTGGTATGGCATGAGTTTGATGCATGAATAGGTCCAAGGATCATGATATGGTAGCACATTGTTCATATTGCAGAGAAGATAGGGGAGACATACCCATAGGGGGAGTCATTCTTCTTACCATGATTCTAGGAGGAGATATTTATCAGATGCATACCTAGAAAAGAGCCCTATATTTGAAGAAAGAGCACATAAGCACAATTCCAGGGGGATCAATGGTCACAGGGGGAGTATGTTCGATGTATCTTCAACATTACATCAGAGTGATATCCCTTGTTCAAAAGGGGAGAGATTATTCAGAGGAAGATCAAAGACACTCAAACAGGGGGAGCAACCTCAAGGAAAGTTCAAGCAGGGGGAGTAGCCCCAAGAGGAGAATGGCCCTTTTCCATTGATGTCAAAGGGGGAGATAATCACATTGATGTGATTGATGATTATTGATTGGAAGAGATAGTCACATTTGGGAGAGATAGTGACATCGAATATTGATGTAGAGCATGCCTTATATACATGTTGACATCAATAATTGGTAATTGGTGTTGACATCAATGTTGGTATTGCCATCAATTCCAAAGGGGGAGATTGTTGGATCATGTTGTCATTGATGCCAATGGTTTGATTGATTGATGTCACAGGATTGATTGATTTATTGATTGATGATTGATGTAATGTCCTTGATGAGAATGATACATGTCAAGTGGAAACCAATCGATGAAGATGGATCAAGATGCATTGATGAAGATAGATCAATGAGTTGTCATTGATACATGATGAAGGTGGTTTCATTGGTATATGATGCATTTTTGAAAAATGTATAGATGACTCATTATTGTCTTATCATGATTGATAAGGTGCACAAATGGATGAACTCCAAAGTGGTCCCCTTATGGTGAAAGCACTCATAGGAAGACGCTTTGCTGATTGAGTTATCCTAGAAGAATGGTTGGAGGACCCATGCTTGAATGTGGAATAATGAGATGAATATCAATGAAGTTGTTGGTGAAACTATCTTAGATGGATAGTTCTTGTCATGCCATTTCCGGTGGTATGTGGAATGTCACATAACTCATCACAGTTTGAGAGTTATGGCCTTACGAAGTTGGAGGAACCCAATATGAAGGCTTGAAGCTCCCAAGGTCAAAGAAGTCAAAGTGACCTAAACGAAGAAATCATTATTTAAATGATAAAGTAAAGTGACAAAGTCAAGGTGGATTATTTAAATAATAAAGAGAAGTGACAAAATCAAGAAAGATTATTTAAATGATAAAGTAAGGTGACAAAATCAAGAAGGAATATTTAAATGATAAAGTATTGGAGAACTTTCTATTTATGGAAAGTGGTTAACCCTAAACTAAGGAAAATAAGTTAAGTGACTTAGAAATGGGTTAAGTGACCTAGATGATGAAAGTATAAATATAGCAATGGTCTCTTGTATATCATCCTTTTTGTGGATCAACGGAGAGCTTTTTGTGAGAATATCTTTTGGAGTATTGATGGAGAGATTCTTGGAGAGCTTCTTGTGAGAGTATTTTGGTGTGGATCTCTTGAGCATGATTGAAGATATATTCTGAGAAAGAGAGCATGAGGAGGATCGCATGGACGCATCCAAGTTTAGGAAAAATTAGATATCTTGATGGCAAAAGTCTCGGAGCTTCAAAAACCCTAGCTTCTGAGGTGTATGCGGGCTGTAATGAGCTAGGGCACGTACATACGCGGGTTGTATGAGGACATGGCGTGTACAGTGGATAAAAACATGAAGATTTTTGTTTGAGCTGATGACTGGCTGTTGAATACTGAAGCAGGTTCCAGATATGCATTCTATGGGCTCAGATCTACCACCAAGACACTGGTATGGTTACATTATTTTCTTGATGGATACTATTGTTTGATGTGTCGTGAATTCTTAGGGAATTCTTGGTATGGATTCTATAATGTGGTTCAGTTTGGTTGATTTGGTTGATGGAGTGAGCAATAATCTTGTGATTCAGTGGTGACATGATATACTATTTGTTTATACATGATTGAGATAACATTCATATTGATTGATTGTGGAGCATGCATAGACTATTTGAAAGTTTGGATATGTTGTGACTGGCTGATGGTCAGATTGGACAGTCAAAGACAAAAGAGAATGATATATTGGTTGTAGAGGATTTGATTTGGTCTTGAAGGACAAACCCTAAGAATCTCAGAAGGTATACACAGGTTACTATATACACTGGCCGCGTGCATATGTGGGCTATATTGATCCAGGACGTGTACACACATAAGCTGCACTACTGACAGGTCACATACCTGTTTACAGATTGATATCTTTTGAGGATTGTTGCCTCAGCTCAGTTGATGCTGAGAATGTACGCTGAGTCTTGCATATAGAGCTGGTTCTCTTGTAGAGTTGTACTCTATTCAATCGTTGTTGAAAAACCCCGGATTGTTGTCCATAATAAAAAGAAAAATTGTACATACATCTTGTGTTCTTTGTGTTCCTCATGATGATGATTTGTTGATGATATATTGTTGATATATGTTGCTGATATATGTTCACATCTAACTTATTATAAATGATAACAATGAGTAATGAGTAAATGTTGAATACTAACTAATGAGTTTTGTGTAAGAGGGAAGTTTTGGGAAAAAGAGCCCCACACTCATTCACCCCTCCTCTAAGTGTGGTAGGTGTGTCCAACAATATTTGACATCTGTCCAGCCGGGCTAATCCATATTTGAAGAAGGATTCTTGGTTCGAATTGCAACAAATTTATGATGATACATTAGGGTTGGTACATGGTCTGAGATGGTATGTATCGGTTTTCCTTCATGAGTAAATGTATGTCTTCTATGTGTTTTTTTGAGGCTTGTATCTTGGATGGTATGGCACATTCTTAAGGTATGTCTTGGAGGCTGATTTTGATACATATTTGCATATGGTTGAGGTTCATGTCTTGGTGATATTGATACATGCTTGAGACATATCCTTGGTACTTAGTTTATGGATGTTATGGTTAATTGTTAGAGGCACATATTTGTGATGATTGGCACATGTGTGAGGCATATACTTGGTATATGATTTTGGTTGTTATGGTGCATGTTTGAGGTATATTGTTGAGACATTGACACATCTTGGATACTTGGTATATGGTTTACTGTATGGGAAATATCTTTGATACATTGGAATATATCTTTGGTACATGGTGTATGGCATGATTGAGACATATGATGAGTGATATGGTATATGGTTGAGGTAGATGTTATCGTACAAATATTTGGCACATACACACAGGTTGATGATGATATATCAATTATAGTGACATAGACAGTGGAAGTTATAGGTTGATGTGACAATGACAATGATAGGTTGATGTGATAGTGACAGTGATAGTGATAGGTTGATGTGTCAGTGATAGTGGCAATTACATGTTGATCAGTGTTAGTGACATATTGAGTCTAAACTTATATTATAGGGTGGCAGGATGAGGCAAGGACTCCTTCCGGTTGGTGTTGGATAACACAGGGAGTTGGATATTCCTTCAGGTTGGAGCCCCCTTCCATTTGTAGCCGGAGAATTCAGGGAGTTGGATCTTCCTTCAGGTTGGAGCCTCTTTCCAGTTGTAGCTGGAGAATTCGAGGAGTTGGATCTTCCTTCAGGTTGGAGCCTCCTTACATTTGTAGCTGGAGAATTCAGGGAGTTGTAGCTTCCTTTAGATTGGAGCATGTAAACAAGGGGTTGGATCCTCCTTCTAGTTGGTGTCGGTGAACTTGGAAGTTGGTGCTTCCTATGAATGTAATCTTTGACATATAATAAAGAATTCCATGTTTTTCTCCCATTTGGGTTCCACGTAAATTCTGGTGTACTGTTGATTGATACTACTTGTGATATATTGATGATATACTGCTGATAAAGTTAATGATTACATGTTATTATTAAATGTGGTAAAATATTGCATAGTATTGATTCACCCCCCCTCTTAGTATTCCAACAATTAGTATCATAGTAGGTCCTTCAAAAAATAGCCTAATCACTAGAATGAAGATCATGGAGTACGCTAATATTGGAGTACCACAGTTTGATGGACATAACTATTACTCTTGGAGCAGAAGGATGGAAACATATATACAAGCACATGGATTTGATATCTGGAAAGAAATAGTAGATGGATACATAACACCTACCACTCCTCCAACAGATAGAGATGGAAAGAAACTTAGCAAAAGCAGTTCAAGGGCCACAAATGCGGTTTTGAATGGCCCATATCACTTAGTATATGTCAAAGTTATGCATTGTGATACAGAAAAGGATATTTGGGACAAACTTCAAAATATTTATGAAGGATATGCTAAAGTAAAGGGGGCCAAGCTTCAAACCTACAGAGGCAAGTTTGAACAACTGAAGATGAAGGAAGATGAAGCTATTAGAGATTACTTTCTACGAGTTGATGAAATAGTAAATTCCATTAAAGGATTGGGAAAATAAATTAAAGAATTAGTAATTGTTCAAAAGGTACTCGGTTCTCTTCCAATGAGATTTGATCCAAAAATTTCAGCCCTAGAAGAAAGAGAAGATCTTGCCACATTAAGCATGGACGAGCTATATGGGATACTTATAACAAATGGAATGAGGACAAAGAAGGATAATCCACCTAGGAAGGAAGCAATGTTCAAGGCATCTAAGAAGAAAAATAAGAATAAACAAGAGCCAAATTCAAAGCCAAGTTGCAACTATAGTGATGATTCAGATGAAGATGAAGAAATAGCCAACTTCGTAAGGAAGTTGAGAGAGGAATCAAAAAGTACAAAGGTATGCTTCACTTAATATGTTTTGATTATGGTAAAATTGGCCATTTTGATTCTAAATTTCCTTATGATAAAAAGTCAAATAGTGATGAAGAAGAATCTCCCAATAAAGAAAAGAAATATAAAAAGGGAGACAAGAGAAGAAACAAAAATAAATTCTTCAAGAAAATTCTCTACTCAAAGGATGACAGTTCTTCATCAGATGAGGATGATGATAACGAGAATGACTCATAAAATTTACTCTTTATGTCTTTTGAAATTATGAAGAAGATTATGAAGAAGAAGGTGAGGTAGATATTGAAGCATAACTAGTTAGCGCCTTAAGAGAACTAAATAAATAAAGGAAGAAAAACAAATCACTCAAGAGAGAATTTCTCAAGATGAAATAAAGTTCTCACTGTTCTAAATTTGAATAAGATCAACAGATGATTATTAATCTAAAATTCCAAGTTGAAGAAGCCAGAAGGATTGAAGAAATACTCAAAAGCCATCTAGAAGAAAAAGAAAAAGAGAAGGTGAGCTTAGAAACAAATTTCATTTCTCTAAGGAAGGAAATTCAGAAAAGAGATATGCAGCAAAACAACACCAAAACACTAGATGAAATCATCATCACTCAAAGGCCTTATCATGACAGGTCTGGACTATGATATAACCAAGCACATACAGAGAATGGTTCGAGCTCTATGACTTAGAAGTGGAACCAGAACACAATACTTATGTATAAGTCACTAGAGGATTCACCAAGAAGGAAGAATGAAAGCCTTCACATGAGAATGTTCGGAGAGAAGATTACAAAAGGATGACACCATCTAGAAGACCCAAGTTTCAAAATCAACAACCACCCAT
Source organism: Picea engelmannii (assembly GCA_009831015.1). NCBI lineage: Eukaryota > Viridiplantae > Streptophyta > Pinopsida > Pinales > Pinaceae > Picea > Picea engelmannii. The sequence goes on from ML796033.1 coordinate 416,726, forward strand.
GGAAACAAATCAAGAAGAAAACTACAGAGGAACAACACCATTCAGAAGATCTCCTAGGTATCAAACTATCTTTCTTGGTTCATGTTATTCTTGTAAATTTTTTGGGTACAAAGCTATAAATTGCTAAGATTATGCTAAGAACATAAGAAAATATGAAGGTCACCATAGAATCAATCATCTCAGAAAGCCTCATGAATCATATAACATAAACTATAATGGTTTTGGGTCACTAGAAGATGAAGTGGAATGAAACAAATGCAACAATTTTGGACATATGGCCAATGATTGTAGATTAACAGTTCCTCCAAAGGTACCAAAGAAATATTTCAACAATCATGCAAAAGGACCATCAAAAATTTGGATAAGGAAGAAGGATAATCTAAATACTGAAGAATGTTTCATTGCACTACAAGCCCAAAGTAGAAGAAGTCATTGGTACATTGACAATGGTTGTTCAAAGCATACGACATGTGACAAGAATAGATTTATATTGCTAAAGAAAGAAAGATATGGATCAATTTCTTTGGCAATGACAACTCAACTAAAATTGTAGGGAAAGGCATAGTCAAGATTGGAAGTAAGGATGACAAGGCAAAAAATTTCCTACTTGTCGAAAAAATGAAACATAATCTGCTAAGTGTGAGTTAAATGTGTGATCAAGGACATAGACTTATATTTGACTCAGAGAAGTGTGAGATAAAGAAAGAAGGATCAAGCAAATTGGTGGCTACAACAGTAAGAACTCCAAACAACATATACATCTTAAATGAAATATGTTGCTTGGGAAGGGAAAATGAAAGTTGGCTCTAGCACAAAAGAATGGGACACATGAACTGTGAAAATCTGGTCAAGATTAGAAGAAAGTAAGAAGTAAGAGAAATGCCTGAAATTTCAAAACTGGCTAGTACTATGTGGAAGCATTGCCTACATGGAAAACATACAAGAACATAATTCAGATCAAAGAAATACTCTACAACAAAACCATTGGAAATTGTGCACACTGATATATGTGGACCAATCAGAACAAAAGGATTAAATGATGAATGATAATTCATGCTACTTATTGATGACTATACAAGAATCACTGCAATGTCTTTTCTAAAAAAGAAACCAAGACATTCAAAAATTTCAAAATATTCAAGGAGATGGTTGAAAATGAAAATTCGAGAATTAAGTGCTTAAGGTCATACAATGGAGGTGAATTCATATCAAAATAATTCATGGAATTATGTGAAGAGCGTGGAATAAAAATTTAGTTCTCAACAACTAGGACACCTCAACAAAATGGATTCGTTGAAAGGAAGAACATAAGTGTAACATAGATGGCCATAACCATGTTGAAGGATTCGAAGTTTAGCAATGTCTTTTGGGTACAAGTAGTACACATAGTTGTTCATATATTGAATAGAGGAATTCTCAAAAGTAACAATGCCAAAACACCATATGAGTTATGGAAGGGAAGACCAACAAATTTAAAACATTTTAGAGTATTTGGAAGAAAGTGCTACATAAAAAGAGAAGATGACAGAGTTGGAAAATTTGATTCTCAAGTTGATAAAGGCATATTGGTTGGTTACTCAAGCAAAAGCAAGGCATACAAATTTTAGCATTTGAGACCCACAAGATAGTGGAAAGTATAAATGTAAAAATTGATGAAGCAGATGTACCAAAGATCAAAGAAGAAAGGAAAAATCCAAATGAACAGGAAGAAGAAGAAGAAGAAGAAGACAGGGAGTTGGATATTCCTTTAGGTTGGAGCCTGTAAACTAGGGGGTTGGATCCTCCTTCCAATTATAGATGGAGAATTCAGGGAGTTGAAGCTTCCTTCAGGTTGGAGCCTTGTAAACAAGGGGTTGGAGCCTCCTTCCAGTTGGTGCTGGTGAACTTGGAAGTTGGTGCTTCCTATGGATGTAATCTTTGACATATAAGAAAACATTCTGTGGTTTTCTCCCATTTGGGTTTCCACGTAAATTATGGTGTACTTTGTATATGTGGTTATCTTTTATGCATTGTTGATTGATACCGTTCATTATATATTGATGATACATTGATGATAAATTTAATGATTACATATTTTGATTAAAAATGGTAAAAGATATCATAATACCGATTCACCCCCATCTCAGTATTCCAACACTACCAACAAAAAATAATCAATATGAATTAGATATAAAGGATGGAAAAAATGTAAACGACATTGCACTTGTGAGTATGCCTTCATTTGCATCTTTTTATCTCTCCACTATTGGCCCTTTGAAATTGTCCTTTCATTTTTTCCCTCTCTCAACATGCATGGAAGTCCAGATGCAAACTATTGATTTGTGGATAACACAAACACATATTATTGTTTTGTATTTCTAATCCAGAAGGATTCCCCCCACAACCAAATGGATCTGATGAGTCACACATTTACCTCAAAATAGTCAATTCGTGTTTGTGGATCTGACATGCATATCATTTTGATCAAGGGATCCTAGGAATGCCATTTCAATGAAGTAAGGAAAAATTCTCTTAAAATGCGTTGAATTTAATGGGAGAAGCTTCCAGATGAGGTAAGATCTCTTTTTGTTGTCCCTTGCTAGCTACCTATATATATATATATATATATATATATATATATATATATATAATGTACATTCAACAAAGGAGGCATGATTTACAACACTCTGGTAACGATTGGGATCATGGTCAAGGTCTTCCCATGGGCTGAGAGTCTATGTGCGAGAAGAAAGATGATTGAACCCTCAATTTGGCATATATATGCAAAGGCGTTTTGATTTAGAGCTTGAATTCGTCTAAATATTTTCATATCAAAGCGACAAAGGTGAAGGATGAAAAACAATTGGACGTAGCTTTGAAATTGGATGCCACTGTGTTAAGTCCAATCTCTGGCCATATATATTTGCAAGATTACAACTAGTGACGTGATTTGGCTTTGGGATCTATCTTTCTGGTCTTTATTTCCCAAGATTTGTCTTGGAAGCATTTCGTTCTTTGGTTTGTTACTTGTTTGGAAATCCCGTGTTCATTATTTTCATATTTATGCCATTATTTGATGTAAAGAATTGAAATGATGTAACTTGCATCCTTTTGAATGGATCGGTTCATCAATTGAAGCAGAATCAAAGATGTAGCCCATATGGGTGAACTCAAATATCAATTTCCTGAGTATTGCCTATGTTATTTCAATTCCGGTTTTTCAATTCCAGTCTTTAAATGATGATTTTTAATTAATTAAGCCAAATTTTCATTAAATTGCGGGAAATTAAGAAGCCTATTAATTAGTGGTTTTAAAATGAATCCTTCGGCATTAATTTCATATCAAGTTTAGTAACAAAGCTATTGATCAGGGATATGCTTATTTTGATTTCACAAGTGTTGGTATTGAATTCTAACCAGGTCTAAGCTCAAGTGGGGAGAATGTTCGCTTGAAGAGTACAATCCTGAGATTGGTTCAATATGTGCATTTCAAAGACAGACAATGGAATCTTGAAAGGAAGAAAATCCTTTCAAATATGAAGTGATGTTTCGACAAGATTTTTTTGTATATGAAAACCACGGTGGAAGAATTATATAAGGATAAAAAGAAGAATGAATAAGGACCAAGTCAAGGTAAAGGAGAAGGAGGTGGTAGTGACCCTCCTAAAACTCCTCCATATCCATCCTCTCCTTCAAATTCAAGTTCCTAATTAATTCTGTAGAAAAACAACTAGAGAAAGTTGATTCTAATTTGCCTACGTTGAAATTAGACGTGAAATTTGTTTTGCCAATGTATAATGGAGAGCTTAATGCAGATAATTTGGATAATTTGATCAAGCAAATTGAAGTATATTGTAGGGTTCAAAACATTGTGGAAGAAGAAGCAAAATTCTAGCTTGCTACTGTCCAACTGGGAGGCACAACACTAATCTGGCAGGAGAGTAAGAATTAAGAAGAAATTCTTAAGAAAGGTAAAATGATATCTTCTTGGTATGAATTCATAGTCACATTAAAGAATAAATTTTATCCTTTAGGGTATATGCAACAAGCAATAATGGATTGGAAAAATCTAAGACAAAATAGAGGACAAAATGTGAAAGACTATACTCAAGAGTTTAGAAAGAGGAAATTAACATTGGGCATTCCTCTTTATATGCAAGAAACTCTTTTGAAGTATATTGGTGGGTTGCATAACTATTTGGGACATACTATTATTATGTTTAATCCAACTAATCTTGATGAAGTTTATGTCCAAGCCACTCATATTGAGTCAAGGAGAAAGAATGTCAAGGACAACTTCTCAAAGAAATCTATTCAGCTAGTTGCAGGCAAGCACAAAGGAAAGGGTAAAACAAAACTAGAAACCACAATGAATAGAGAAGATGATAAGCCTCCAAGTTCACATTGCAAAAAGGAAGGATAGGTTGAGGCCAAGTTTTGGAAACTTCATCCAGAAGTAAGACCAACGAGGTTCATAAATAAGAAGGGTAATAATAAGACCACTGCTAAAATACAACAAGATATTAGATCAGATTTAGGTGATGAAACCAAGATCACGACCATGGGAATATAAGGTACATCTTTTGCTACTAGTTCTAGAACTAACACTCATTATTTAAAATATGAAACTATGAATGATGAAGGAAAATAAGTGAGCTATTCCGTCTTAGAGTTATCTCAAATTGATACACTCTTTGATAGTGGTTCACAAGATAATCTCATTTATGAAGAAATTGATAAGACATTGGGACTTGAAACTAAAACTCATCCAAAACCATATCCTTTAGGATGGATGTGTGAAGATGCTAAGTTATAGGTATCTAAACAATGTAAGCTTATATTTGCAATCACCTCCAAGTTCATAGATGGGGTAGAGTTAGATGTCATACCACTTGATATTTGTGGAATTTTTTTGGGAAGTCCTTATTTGCACGAAACAAAATATATATTCTATAGGGAGGAGGACAAGTATTATCTTAGAAAGGATGGGATTGAGTATATTGTAAGAGCCCATCATGAGAAGAATAACTCATCTCTTGTTACTACAAGACAAATGAAAAGGCTTGTAAATGAAAGCAAGAATTTTGTACTCGTGATTGTAAAAGCTAAGGATGATGATAAATCCAAAGCTTTCAAAGGATGTGATCCTAAACATAAAGATGAATTAGTTAAGATTATTTCTAACTATGATGAAGTGTTTCAAGAG
>ML796034.1:0-40805 GCA_009831015.1 Picea engelmannii
CCTACATTTATGATATATGATCTCATAAATAATTGAATGATTTCATTTAGGTCTCATAAATCTATACTCTCATGCCTACTTTTAGTTAATAACTTACTTATGGTAAATAATTAAGGCATTGTCTAAGTGTTCAAAATCTGACGACATAATCTGGAGGAAATCACTATTTTTTGTTATTTAAAATCCATTTATGAATGCAGAAATGGATTCAACATTCTAAAAACCTAGTGGTGCACTGAGATTATACAAAAATAATCACTCAAAACTTAGGATCTAACATTTTTTTGTCTTATTTTGGACAAATGTCCCCTGAAAATATTGCCAAAAAAATCATTTAGTAGAACATTTAAACTACTGAAATAATTAATAACAAACAATAATGAATTAGATTTTATAATAAATTGGTAAAAAATTCAATGAATTAGATATTATAATAAATTGGTCAAAATTTGGATGATTAAAAAAATACCCATATTCTCAAATATATACATTACATTAACTACAATTAATATGTACAAATTCTTAACAAATAGCAAGACACACATGTTTGGGAATGAAAAGCATTAAGATATCAACACGTATTGCCCGGTGACTAGGTTATACAAACTAAGCAATAAGTCGAGAACCAAATGCCATTCAATCAAGTAGGATTAAAATATTCCTTGTCTATTCAAGTGAAATAATCAAATTAAGTGACCATAGATGAGCTGCTTCATAGGGATAATATTTTCATATATAATTTAAAAATCCTTTAAACCTACATAAAAAGAATCCCTACAAGATGAATCTTAATAATGATAACCAACTTTTTATTATGGGTCACGAGCCATCTTTCTTCCAGAGTTACTTCTCTGGTGGTTAGTTTTTAAATTTTCAGCCAATCCAAAACTTTAATCGATTTTCTGAACATCTGGGTTGGTTTAAAATAGGACAAAATCATGAGGTACTTGGAAATAATGGAGCAGTTGATAGTTACGTAGTTGCACTCTACCTCTCAGTTAATGTAGATCATATTTTCCTGGTATTTGTTGTAACATCCTAAGTAGGTTAGATTCCTATATAATGATGTAATCTACCTTCATTGAATAACATAGATTGTGAGTGTAGCCTCACCAGTGTTTGTTTCTCCAAATTATAAGTTGGTATCAGAGCCCACGTTGGAGATCCGAGAGATCCATCTCTCTCAGGTGAGATCCAAAGTACGAGATCTCAAATTGATTTGGAAAAATCACCAACACCCCCCTATACAGTGTTAGAGGAGCGTCGACGCCCTCACACTTATGAAATTAAAAAATTCAAAGGTCTCGCACTCCTCGTGAATGCGTCTAAGAGCGCTAGGCGCTAGCGCTCCCCCTTCCACACTCAAGGAGCGTTGTCAACTCTGATCAGCACCCCCATCTCCATTGTTCAAGAGTGTTAGCGCTCCCCTTCTTTCCTTGGAAGAGAACCGACAATTTTCTCATGGGAACTAGTGCGGTGCAGTCAGCGTGAGGTTGGAGCGAATGTGAAAATTGTTTTTGGTAGCGTACTCAGATCTAGTGCATTCGAATTGGAGTAAGCATCCTATTTTTGAAAAGCGTGAGGAGGGTCGATCCACCATTTGCAAATCAGATCTGGTATTTGCATGAGTTATTCCTATGTATGAGTTTTCATTGAAGATCCATGAGTTTTCATTGGAGATGTATGAGTTTTTATTAAAGTGGTATAACCTTTATCATTAGTGAGTGAGGTCTAAAGTTTAAAAGTGGATTTTTTTTTTGTTTGAAGTATAAACCTTTTTGGATATTTTTTTGAGGTATAAACTTTTTATTAAAGTGGATATTCAAGTTTATTCAAGTGGATATCATTTGTTAGATTTATTGTGTGAACATTTGTTTTATGAAAACAAAATTTTGGTGATTTGGGCATTCAGAAATCCAACACAGGCACCTAGAGAGGAAGGGTGTGCTGAGGTTATTTGCGTATTCTTGGTGATTCACCTTTGGTGATACAAGGATCCATTGTCTGATTGAACGAGCAGACACTTGCAGAGATGGTGAATCCACTAGCAGAGACCTACCTCAATGAAGACAACAAGTTAGATCGCTCGAATTTCATTAACTGGAAATTCAAGATGCAAACCCTAATGGAGGGCTATGTTGTCTGGATCATTGCGAAGGGAATTGAAGCGAACCCAGATGTGGCTGCAGGTGCAACAACATCACAGATGCAAGATTGGGAAAAGCGCGAAAACAAGGCCTTGTATGAAGCTAACACTTCTGCTAAAATGTGGATAGCGCTTAAAGCCTTGTATGAAACTAGCAACACAAATCATATTCTGTTCCTAAAAACTAAATTTCTAGGCATTAAGATGGATGGAAATAAATCTGTTAGTTCATTTTTGGGTCGAATTAAAGAGGTGAAAGACAAGCTAGGAAATATAGGGGAAACAGTTTCCAGCATTGATCTTGTCACTATTACCTTAAATGGTATGCTAGAATATTATCAGATGTTCATAATAGGTCTCGCAGCAAGAGATAAACCTCCTACTTTTGAAGAACTGACAGGTATTTTCTGCAAGAGGAAGAGAGGCACGGGAATTTGAAGCCTCAGAATTCATATTTGGCACTGTGGTCAAATAAGAAATCCACGAAAGGGTGATCAAGAGAAAGAGGCAGTTCATCACAGAGAGGCAGTTCATCGCAGAGAAAATAATCTCCAAGGCCGAATCAAGGTATGCAATCTAACAGGAATGAGTCAAACAGTTGTTTTTATTATGGTCGACCTGGACATCTTATTAAAGACTGTCATAAGAAGAAGAGTGATGCGGCTAGCAATAAACCTATAAATCATTCAGGTCATTATGCAAAAGAATCTTCAAATCATGATCTCAGATTGTTTATTGCTAGTGATGATATTTATGAACCCCCGAATTTTAATTCACAAGATCTTAGACTATTTGTGTCTAACACTGCTTTATCTGCTGAAACAGATGATATCGATGCCTGGTTTGTGGATTCTGGAGCATCAATACATATGACATGTAATAAGAAGTGGTATGCTAATTTTAAAGAAACACAGAATGGTGCCAGAATATATCTTGGAGATGACTGTGCTCATCAGATCAAGGGATATAGAGACATTCCTGTGACATTGTCGAATGGTACTGTTCGTCACATTCGCAATGTGGTGTATGTGCTAGGGATAAAGAAAAAATTGATCTCTGTGTCCACCATTACAGATCAGAACTTGAAGTTTGAATTCTTCAAGAATTATTCCATAGTGAAGGATCTGCTGGACCAATACAAAATTGTTGCAACGAGAGTCGGAGCAGGAGGACTGTACAAGATTGATGTTACCAACAAAGAACATCACACACTAACTTTTGCAACTATGCCAACAGAAAGTCTTTGGCATCAAAGGTATGGCCACATCAATCATCCTGATTTAGTGTTATTACAGAAAAATAATATGGTTGAAGGACTTCCCATGTTAAAGAATGCGAATGTTTCTTGTGATGGATGTGCATTAGGAAAGATGCACAAAGATGAATTCCCCTCTAATCCCGATAAGAAAAAGAGAGATGTGTTAGATCTTGTGCATACTGATGTTTGCGGGCCTATGCAGACTAGGTCTTTAGGAGGTGCATTTTACTTTCTGTTATTTATTAATGATAGCATGAGATATACATGGGTTTATTTCCTTAGAAGAAAAAGTGATGTTTTCGATTACTTTAAGGAATTTAGAACCATGGTGGAAAAACAGACAGGAAAATCTATCAAAATCCGTCATTCAGATCAAGGGGGAGAGTATAAATCAGGGGACTTCATCAAATATTGCAAAGATCATGGAATAGTACAACAATTTACAGTACCCCACACTCCACAGCAGAATGGAGTGGTTGAAAGGAAAAACAGAACTCTGTTAGAGTGTGTATGCAGTGTGATGAAAGGTAAGAATCTCTCGAATACATTTTGGGCTAAAGCCATAAATACTGCAGTTTATTTAAAGAACAAAATTCCAACAAGGTGTCTTGATAATATTACTCCTTTCGAAGCCTTGTATGGTTCCAAACCTGTAGTTCATAATTTGAAAGTATTTGGGTGTAAGGATTTTGCACATATTCCAAAGGAGAATAGGAAGAAATTGGATGTTAAAGCCATTAAATGCATTTTCATAGGGTATTGTTCTGAATTCAAAGCATACAATTTGTTTGATCCTTCTACTCACAAAGTATTTGTGAATAGAGATATACTTTTCCATGAGAAGGAAGCAGGAAATCATGACATCAATAGTCACAAGGAATGGCATAGACTTCTTGACATCAATAGTCACAAATGCAACCACAATTGCAACAACAACCACCACCACAACTGCAGCGACAACAACAAGAAGGACTCAGTGACAATGACATGGACACTTCAAGCAATCAGAGTTCACCTAGTGGTGAAAACAGATCTTCACAAAGTGAGGAGGAAAATATCAATTGAGAATATCTTCACGACAAGTTCGGCTCCCTAAGAGGTATAGATACTATGCCCTAATGAGTAGCATTTCAAATGTCATAGAACCCATGAGTTTTGATGAAGCTAATGAACATGATGAATGGCGAAATGCAATGGAAGAAGAATATGAATCTATAATGAAAAATAATACTTGGGAATTGACTCAATTGCCTAAACATAAAAAGCCCATTGGATGCAAATGGATATACAAACCCAAGTTTAAATTAGATGGTAGTATAGACAAATATAAGGCTAGATTGGTTGCAAAGGAGTATTCACAAACATAAGGTAGTGATTATGCTAAAACATTTGCACCAGTAGCTAAATTGAATACTATTAGATTTTTAATTGCTTTAGCTACAAAGTATCATTGGAAGCTGCACCAATTAGATGTTAAATCTGCATTTTTGAATGGTGAGTTAAAGGAGGAGGTTTACCTTACTCAACCTGAAGGGTTTGTGGAACATGGGCAAGAACACTTAGTGTGTAAGTTAAAGAAAGCATTGTATGGACTAAAAGAGACACCTAGGTCATGGTATGAGAAGGTAGACTCTTTCTTTCTTCAACAAGGTTTTATGAGGAGAAAAAGTGATCCAAATATGTATACCAAGTTTGATGAGCAGGGGTATATAGTATTGGTTTCCTTATATGTTGATGATTTAATAATTACAGGAAATGCAGAGAAATTAATTGATGAAATCAAGGAGCAGTTGTCACAAGTTTTTGAAATGAAAGATCTTGGTGAGTTACATTACTGCCTAAGTCTTGAAGTTTGGAGAAATGCAGGCCAAACTTTTGTTTTTCAGAGCAAGTATGTCAGAGAAGTACTTAAGAGATTTAAAATGGATCAGTGTAAATCTTCTACTGTTCCCATGCAGCAGAATGTGAAACTTTCTTGTGATGATGGTTCGAAGGAGGTGAATGCCACTATGTATAGACATATGGTGGGTAGTTTGAATTATCTCACCACAACCAGACCTGATATTGCATACTCTGTGAGTGTGTTAAGTTAGTTTATGGCGAAACCTCTAGAAAGCCATTGGAATGCAACAAAGGCAGTACTTAGGTATCTAAAATGAACACTTGATTATGGTATTAAATATACTGATGCATCTGATGTTGAATTGATAAGTTACTCAAATTCTGATTGGGCTGGCAATCCGAATGATCGAAGATCAACCACTGGATATGCGTTTGGCATTGGATTCGGGGTTGTTTCATGGAGCAGTAAAAAGAAGCCTACTGTATCTTTCTCTTCTACTGAAGCAGAATATAAAGCCGTGTGTGCAGCAACTTGTGAAGTTGTTTGGTTGAGAAGACTTCTTCAAGATGTTGGAGAAGAACAAAAAGAATCTACAATGATCAAATGTGATAATCAAAGTTCAATCAAGTTGACGAATAATCTGATTTATCATGCAAAGACAAAGCATGTTGATACTTAGTTTCATTTTGTTAGAGAAAAGTTGCAGTCCAATGAAATAGATCTTATGTGTTGTAATACTTGTGAAAATACTGCTAATATTTTCACTAAGCCTCTTGGAAAGATTAAGTTTGAACTGTTTAGGGAGATGTTAGGTGTAAAAGTCAATCCATTCTCCATTAAGGGGGAGACTTGGAAATAATGGAGCCTCTTGGAAAAATTAAGTTTGAACTGTTTAGGGAGATGTTAGGTGTAGAAGTCAATCCATTCTCCATTAAGGGGGAGACTTGGAAACCTCTCAGTTAATGTAGATCCTATTTTCCTCGTATTTGTTGTAACAACCTAAGTAGGTTAGATTCCTATATAATGATGTAATCTACCTTCATTGAATAACATAGATTGTGAGTGTAGCCTCACAGTGTTTGTTTCTCCAAATTCTAAGTGAAATAAAGTTTTGAAATGCAAAAAACTTTGATCCATACAAAACTCAAACTACCCCATAATTCAGACCCATTTTTTGACCGAAAAGAAGCAGAACTCTGGAAAAAAAAAGAAAAAAGATGGATACCGAGTTAGCCTACTCCTTTTTATGTGTTTGATTGTGATTGTCCGCAGCGGAAGTCGTATGCAAATTAACTGCATAGTTTAGTACAGGGGAGCTCTTTTGTGTTTGTGCTTAAAAAAATTTGATTAATCAATCCTTGTCAAATAGGCGTATAATGAATTTCTACGTGTTTGGGAGCAGATCACACTGGAATTAAGTTCAGTTCACGTGGAATTCAATGCCATTAATGGTTTTCCGTTCAGGTCTGCTTGTGCTGTCTGGTCGCGCTCATTTGCTTTCTACTCCCGTGACCTTAATTTAAGGCCCGTCCTTCAAGTTTGAACTACAGAACTAAACCCTTGGCAACTGATCTTGATAAAGATAGATAGTTAGCAGTATTGAAAACCGCTGGTTGCAACGTAACCTCAACAACTCCAGTTTCTGTCATATATACATATATACCATAGTAACTATATAAGCAGCCGTTGCTGTGAATGAAGTGTTCTTTATCCTTGCATTTACTTTCCTAGCCAGGTCTCTGCAGGTGTTGCCCGGTTTGTTTACCTCTGTGTTGTATTGGCAGCTGCGATTGTGAAAATGGGCGCTACCATAGAAACTGCAACCGCTGCCGCGTTGATGGTGGTGATCATGTCCTGTGTTGTAATGGCGCAAGTCTCGGCAGTTGTTTATAAAGTGGGTGATAAATCTGGATGGATCATTGGGGTTCTCAATTACACCGCCTGGTCGGCTCCCATACGCTTCCATGTTGGGGACTCTTTAGGTATTTTACCCTATCCTTTTTGGTCTCTCTTTTTTTTCATTTGCATGCAGACAGTATTAAGATAACCAGGGCAAACAATAACCATTAAGCAGTGTGGCTCAGAGCATACATTTTGATCTTTGAGAGATTTTACATTTAAATGTAATCTAATGATATAATATAGGAGGGAAACCCCATAGACTGCTCAAAACTATGATGGGCAGAGGTGGAAATATGAAAATTTTATGATTTCATGTGTCTTTTATTGTTTCTGGCAGTCTATGCAAGTTAAAACTGGTGTTTCTCTATGAGTTAGCTATTCAAAAATGTATATCTTAACGTATATCATAATTAATGCTACACTGCTAAGTGATTATAGTTTTCTTAACTACTCCAGGTGCAAGAAGGCCAAATTTATCCCACATATCCATCTTAACCCTCAAATTTACTCAGCATTGTCAATCATATAGAACAGAAATTTACTCAGCATTGTCAATCATATAGGACAGGATAATAAATTTGCGTTATTCCTAGTGATATTCGATTGGGGTATACAGAAACAACAATTGATATATCAATTTATTTATAAAACTCTCTACTGGATAACTGAGTTATAACTAGTTTTGGTGTGTGTATATATATATATATATATATATATGGATTTTAGATGGTTTTAGTTTAAATGTTTTATGTTTTGGTTTTTTAAGGGTGATATTTTTGGAGATATTCGAGGGAAATAGTGAGAAATTATTATATCAGCAGATTTGAGAAATTATTTTTGTATAATCCAAGTGTTTCAGGATTTTTTTAGCAGGCTGAATCCATTTCTACATTCAAAAATGAATTTTAAACCACAAAAAATAGTGATTTCAGGTAGATTTAAATAGCCAAATTCCAGCCAAAAAATAAAAACTTAAAACAATTAAACAATACCTTAAAAATTTTACAGTTTATGTATTTTATGTATTTGATTGAAAATAGGTTTACCCATATCATAATTTGCTTTCTTTTCAAAAAAAAATTGCAAGCTTTTTTCCATTAATGATGATGTACTCCTTGGCTAAGCTTTTTTCATGATGTACTCCTTGGCTACTGGCAGTGTTTTCATATAACAAACGAGTGCACGATGTACTTGAAGTAACAGAGGAGGACTATGATTTGTGCACAACATCTAGGCCTTTGGCGTCTCACAGCGATGGCAATACAACAGTGGTACTGAAAACAGTAGGCAGTCATTACTATATATGCGGATACCCAGGGCACTGTTCAGCGGGGCAAAGATTGGGAATTAGGGTTTTGAGAGCTGCCGACGTAGTTGCTAGTTGTCCTTCTCATTCTCCTGGGCCTTCCAGCTCGCCCCTAACATCTCAAAACACGGTCTCTTCGAAGGGCCTGGCCACGTCTCCTGCCTCATCCGGCCATGCAGTTAAAACAGATGTGTCTGCTGCCCCAGCTTTTTTAGCGGCAGCATTCATTGGCTTATTGGCCGTTCTTGATTAGGGTTTATTTTTTATCTGCCGTTCTTGATTAGGTTTCTTTGTTTTGATACATATACACAGATAAATGGAAACTGCTTCTCTTGTTCTCCATTTCACATTTGCTGCCTGTAGATTAAATGGCGGTTTAGTCTGCTTTGCTTTCTAGTATGCTTATATCATCAAAGTTTATGTCCTCTCGAAAAATGAATGATATGAAGTTCAGTGGTTGGTGTTATTTTGCTATTCATAATTCTACGGGGAATTTTCGTTGAAATATTCAAATTGAATTGCGAGCTCTTCCCTCTTACAGTAGACTTGAGGGAGTTCACTATTATTAGCTCTGATTCAATGGACTGGGTTAACTATGGAGAATTTTTTTTTTAAGTTATTTTTCTTGTAAGGGTGTGGTTTTAAATTTTTGGTTAATTCAGAATTTTGATTGATTTTTTGATTATTTGAATTGATTTAAAATGGGTTGATTATGTGGCTGATCTCATTGACTGCAAGGGATAGAATAGTAATGGAAAAAATGAAATGAAAAGTATTTTCCATATATATATATATATATAGAAAATACTTTTCATTTCATTTTTTCCATTACTTTGTCTCGGCCACTATTATATATATATATATATATATATATATATATAATCAAACTAACATATTCATATATTTATTAGCGTTGTTTAATTTTTCTATCTTTTTGTTTTTTTAGTCTCAATTCAATAATATAAATCAACAAAAAATCACTATTTTCTGTTTTTTAAATGACATTTTTGAATGTAGAAATGGATTCATTGTGTTGAAAAACTCTTAGTGCATTTAAATTATACAGATTTAACCACTCAACTCTACTGTTATTACTGTTAATGACCGAAACAAAGAGAACTGCTGGGTCGAAATCCCATTAGTAAATTCATATAGAGTAATCACTTAATTTAGATTCTTAGTTTTATAAAATGATTTATTGGTAGATTACTAATTATTGAAAGATATTGAATTGAAAAAACAAATTTTATTAATGTATTTGAATAAATTTAATTAATAAAAAAATTTATTTATCATAAAAACAAAATTAAATTATTAATAATTAAATAACTAGGATGTTTTTAGATATATTTTCTTAATAAAATTGCTTCCTCAAATATTAAGATTTAGATTTTTAACAAACACTCCAAGCTAAGACTTAGTTCATCATATGAGAAATATGAAAAAAAAAATGAATTAAAAGGGTCGTTAAGGAAACAACCATGAAAATGATAACGAGATTTTAAAGAATTGATTACTAGATTTTTTTAATTGAGACATGCATTATTCTATGTACATTCTTCAAAATCACTTTATGAAAAATTATGTAAGATTTAACATTAAGATTTTTTAAAAATTGAAACTGCATTATTCTATGTAATGCTTCAAAATCACTTTATAAAAAATTATATAAGATTTAACATTAAGATTTTTTTAAAATTGAGACATGTATTATTCTATGTACATGCTTCAAAATCACTTTATGGAAAATTATGTAACATTTAACTTCTATGGGATAGTAAGTACTTGGGTTTTGTTCGATGGAAAAAGATGGTCTGTTAAAATTTAGGGGGTAATGAGAGGGAATTTAGTTGGAAAAAAAATATGTTTTTTTTAATAAATTAATAAGATAGCAAAAAAATAATTAAATAATTAAGATGAAATGTATTTATATTTAAAATGTTTACATATAAAAAATGAATAGGAATTTTAAAATAATAATAAATTTATCTTAAAATAAAATGATAATATTTATGTTATTTACAATATAAATTGGAAACTTAATACTTATTATTTGATAACTTGACAACTTTTCATTGATATTTGGGTTTAGTTGGAGTGTTTGGGAGGAATGATTGTTATACTCCCCACCTAAAAAACTATAAGAAACAATGCTATACTTACTCACATTATTTTTATTAAAATGATGGTTAAACAATTAAAATTGGATGAAGGTAAGAAAATGAGAGAAAATTCAAATTGCACTTGATCCTTAGATAGACACTAAAGAGTTGGATGAAGGTGAGAAAATGAGAGTAAATTCAAATTGCACTTGATCCTTGGATAGGCACTAAAGGCTTGCATAGATTACCTCCTACGGGGATCTAGGATTTACAAATTGACATTGACAATGGCTCTCCTATAGTGATCTACGATCTCAAAAGTAATTCTGAACTGGGAATACCATATGTGATTAAGATATGATACAAAGAGGTGGTGGAGGAAGGTCTACATGGATAGTAGACTTGGTGGTGGAGAATTATTTGGAAACTAAAGTGCCCATCCAAAAATAAAATCTTCATGTGGCTAATTTTAAACAATAAGGCTCCTACATTGGAGGTACTCCAAAGAAATAATTTCAATGGTCCAGGTTGGTGCATGTTCCTTCACTAAAGAGGTCTCTAAAGAAGTTGAATGCATGATAAGAAAGAAAAATGTATGAGAAGGGGGAGATGTAGAAGAAGATTCCAAATCTTGGTATTCAAATAAGGACACAAAGAAGATCAAATCCTTTCTAAACATAGCTTGGTGAGTATGGATTGCTAATAATTTGAGTTTATTTGAAGGAAAGGAGAATCTCCCTCTCAAATGTGTCATTCACTCTCTCAATATCACAAATACTTACCCAGTGGTGGAGAAAAAACAAGGCTATTCATTGGGCATATTTTGATAGAGCTTCACATTGAAATCCCCCTAAAAGAGGTGTAGGAGGAATTATATATCTATCCTTCACCTCCCACATTCTCTTCAAGGAAAGAATTGGCCAAGAATCAAACAATTTCTATGAACTTGTGGCACTAAAATTGCTTTTCAGTCAGCCCAAGAATATGGGGTCCATCAAATTCAAATCTTTGGTGACTTTCTCTTGGTCATCAAATGGATTCAAAATGAAGCACAAATCATAAATTTCACTTTACAATCCTTTCACTTTACAACCCTTGTATGATGATATACAAATGAAGATGACAACTTTATCCTATATCTCATTGTCTCACATATGTAGGAACGTGAACATCATAGCAAATGGCCTCTCATAGGCTAGATGGCCTCTCATAGACCAAAATATATCTGTAATTCCAGTATTAAGCTACATGAAACCTTTCTCTTTGTAATATACCAAATATAAAATGTATGCAGAACAGAAATAAAATGCTAGAAATGACATAATAACAACAATATAACCATAACATTCACCACAATAGCACTGAAATGATAAGAGAATAATAATAAAAATAACACTTTAAATCTGAAAGCAATGTTCACGGGCTTCTTTGAGGGGGCAACCTCTAGTTGAACAGAGCTCTATTACAATAATATCCAAGATAGGGTTCTCATACCCTTGAATCCTATTTATACTAAAAAGAAGCATCTAGAGGAAGATCCTTCTAAAAGCAGAAGCTTCTATTAGGTCTTCTTACATCCACCTTATTCTATTTTATTGAAAGGTCTTATTAATATTGACCTTTATTACTTCCAAATATATTGTTCTACCTATGTGCGGGTTAGGACCCTAACATGTCCACCCCCTTAAAAACAACCTTGTCCTCAAGGCTTGAGATGAGGAAATTGTTGCAAAATGGTAGCTGGTTCCCAAGTTGCATCTACTGGAGTTGTATGTTTCCACTGGACTAGCACTTCCTTGATGGTTCTCTGACGTAGGCGACACTCACGCTGGTCCAAAACTACTTCTGGCTGTAGCCAAATGGATCCTTCTTTAGCTAACTCTAGAAGGTTGGTTTGAATTTGGCACTTAGCTCCAATCACCTTCTTTAAGCATGAAACATGAAAAATAGGATGTAGCTTCGAATGGATGGGAAAAGCTAACTGATAGGCTACTTGTCCCACACGCTTGAGAATGGTATAAGGACCATAAAATTTGGGCGTCGGCTTCTGACAATGCTCGACCTTGAGGGAAGTTTGCTTGTAAGGTTGCAATCGAAGAAACACCTGATCCCCTTATGCAAATTGATGTTCAGAGCGACCTTGATCTGCTTGTTGCTTCATGCGATTCTATGCCATGACCAAATTCTCTTTGAGTGTACGGAGAATAGCCTCTCGAGTTGTAAGTGTTAGGTCAACCGCCTGGACCTTCGAGACACTTGGTAAGTATGAGAGAACTGAAGGTGGCTTCTATCCATATACTGCTTCAAAAGGAGTCATGCGTGTAGTTGTATGGTATGAAGTGTTGTACCACCATTCAACTAGAGGTAACCATTGAGCCCATTTCTTTTCTGAGGAAAAACACCTCAAATATGTTTCCAAACACTTGTTGACAACTTCTGTTTGGCCATCAGTCTGGGGATGATAAGTTGTGCTGAGATGCAATTCGGTGCCTTGTATCTTGAACAATTCTTGCCAAAAATTGCTTGTGAAAGTTGGGTTGCGATAAAAAACAATAGAGTGCGGCATGCCATGAAGCTTGAATACCTGATCCATGAAAATTTGAGCCACCGTGGATGTTGTAAACGGGTGTTGAAGGGCGCAGAAAGGAGCATACTTGGAAAGGCGATCAACAACCACCATGATGACTGATTTATTCCCTGATTTGGGTGAGCCGGTAATAAAACCCATAGATATATCCTTCCAAATAGTAGGTGGAATCGGGAGCGGTTGTAGTGTGCCCAAATATTTCACTGTTTCTCCCTTGTTGCGTTGGCATACATCACATTCAACGACAAAATTACGAATGTCTTGTTTCATACCATCCCAGAAAAAGGAACGTTTGACCCTATCATAGGTTTTGGTGAACCCGGAGTGCCTTGTTGTGGGTGTAGTATGAAGCTCAGAAAGTACCCTGGATTTAAGCTTTGATTGTTTACTTAAATACAAACGGCCTTTTTATCGAAGTTCATCATGGAGCCAAGAGTACCTTGGGGAAGTTGGAGCATTGGACTGCAATTGTTGGATCAACTGCGAACTTTTGGGATCTTGTAGCCATTCCTTACGAACGACTTGGAGCCAATCTGGGACAATGAATGAAAGAGAAAAAATGGATCCTTCATTTTCATATTTGCGGGAAAGTGCATCCGCAACCACATTTTCTTTGCCTTTCTTGTAAATGATCTCATAATCATATCCAAAGAGCTTAGTCACCCATTTTTGTTATTCTAGGGAGGAAATGCGTTGTTCCAAAAAATACTTGAGGCTTTGATGGTCTGTCTTAATTTGGAAACGTTGCCCCAATAGATAAGGGCGCCACAGATCAACGGCATGCAGAATAGCCAACATTTCCTTTTCATAGATGGATTTGCCCAGATTTCTTTCAGATAATTGTTTGTTAGTAAATGCCAAAGGTCGAACCTCTTGCATAAGGATAGCACCAATTCCTTTCCCCGAGGCATCACATTCCAACACAAAGGTCTTTGTGAAATCGGGAAAGGAGAGGACTGGAGTGGTGCACATGGCCATCTTCAAGGTTTGAAAAGCTTGAGCAGCGGCTGGAGTCCAAGTGAAAGAGATCTTTTTGAGGAGAGCAGTGAGAGGTGTTGCAATCTTCTCATAATTATTAACAAACATGCAATAATACCCTGTTAAGCCCAGAAATCCATGCAAGCTCTTAAGAGTCTTTGGGTGAGGCCAGTCTTGCATAAATTCAATCTTTTTAGGATCCACCCTGACGCCATCCTTGCCAACCAGATGAACCAAGTATTCTACTTCTGAGGCGCCAAAAGCACATTTAGACTATTTTAGGAAAAGTTGGTGCTGAGAGAGTAGATGGAGAACTCGATCCACATGAGCAAGATGGTCTATCCAAGTTTTTCTATAGATGAGGATATCATCAAAGAAAACTAAGACAAAATGACTGAGAAAAGGACGGAAGACATGATTCATGAGGCTTTGGAAGGTGGAGGGGGCATTACACAAGCCAAAGGGCATGACCAAAAACTAATAGTGGCCCTCATGAGTTATAAAGGAAGTCTTGGGAATGTTTGCCTCTTTCATATGTATCTGGTGGTAGCCCGAACGAAGATTCAATTTAGTGAAGAATTGGGCACCACTCAATTCATCCAGGAGGTCATCAATGACAGGAATGGGGAATTTGTCTTTGATGGTAAGTTTGTTGAGGGCACGAAAGTTAGGACACATTCTTCAAGAACCTTCTTTCTTTAGGACCATGACCACAGGAGAAGAGTAGGGGCTCGTACTAGTGTGGATAATGCCTGCATTGAGGAGTTCCTAGACCATTTTCTCAATTTTATTTTTTTGGGAAAAGGGGTGACGATACGGATGGGTATTGGGAGGAAGGTTTCCAGGTACAAGGGGAATGGAATGATCATGAACACCACGGGAAGGAGGGATTCCTTGGGGAGTGGAAAAGACCAATTGATGTGTAGAAAGGATGGTTTGGAGGTCTTGCGGGACCGAGGGTGTCTCTGTTGCTTGTATGGCATGGAGTTGGGCGAAAACACCAGAACGACCTTTTTTAGCAGCTTTTCCATGCGATGGGAACTAATGATCTCAGGTGAATCGGTGGTGATGCCTTGGAACTTATATTGGTGGCCCTCCTGGTCGAATTGCATGGTTAAGTCTTTAAAATCCATGAGAATGGGACCTAAAGTCCTTAGCCATCCTGCACCCAACACAATGTCACAACCTCCCACATCGATAGAAAACATATGGGATTTCAGGTGGTAGTCACCAATTTGGAGACACACATTTTCACAATGCCCTCCACATTTCATGGAACCACCATTGGTAATTAGGATTTGGAAATTATTGACGACATGGATGTAGCAATGAGTTTCTTGGGCAATGCGACGATGAATAAAATTATGGGTGCTGCCACTATCAACCAGAATAATGACCTTCTGATGCTTGATGTAACCGATTAGCTTGAGGGTTTGGGGAGCGGAGAAGCCAGTGAGAGCATTGAGGGAAATGATCGGTTCTACTTCGNCTGAGGGAGGGGTTATGTCAGTGGATTCAGGTGACTCAAACACAAGGGGAATTTCTACATCCTCTTCCGAAATATCCTCGGAGATGGCCATAAAAAGATTTTGTTCTTTACACTTGTGGCCCAGGAAATATTTGTCATCACAGTTATAACAAAGACCTTTGAGTTGGCGTTCATCCATTTCAGCCCTGGTCAATTTTTGGATCTTTAGTGGAGCAAAGGGAGTAGTGGGATTTACTGGTTTAGGGCGAGGGATAAAGGATGGTTTTCAGTTTTGAGAGGATACAACCTGTTGTGCTTATTTATCTCTTTTAGTATCCTCCACCCAAATCTAAGGCCGAGCCATGAAGACATGAGCCCGAATCTCATCCTTGAGGCCGCTGATAAAACACTCTCGGAAAAAGGCATCAGACATTCCCTCTATTCTAAAAGCCAGACGCTCAAAGGCAGCTATAAAGTTTTCCACTGTTCCTAATTGTTTCAACTTTGTCAAACGGCCCAAATGGTTGGTGTCAGTAAAGCATTCATAAAGCTCTGCCACAAAGTGTGTCCAAGCAATATACCCTTGACGAGAAGTTTTTCTCCATTGCCACCATTTCCACCGTTCTTGATCTAGATGGAGAACACCATACCAGAGTTTGGCCAAGTCATCTGTAATGTCATATAAAGAGAAATAATGTTCCATTTGGGTTACCCAACCAGTGGGGTCCGAGCCATCAAATTTGGTCACATCCACCCGCGGAAGGCGTAGGTCACGTTGAAAGTGATGGTTCTGAAATTTATTGGAATGAGATGAATGGTCACCTTCAGGATGTGAAGGTGAGGAAGAGGAAGGGTTATCTATAGGGATATGCAGTTTGGTGCAGAGTTCCAAAAAGACTGATTCAAGCTGGGTGGTGAGGTCTTGTTTGATTTCCTCCATTGAGGACTGCATGGTTGTATTGATGGCTGAAACATTGGCACTGAGTTGTTTCACTTCTTGTTGGGTTTCGATGAGACCAGATTGCAAGGTGTTGAAGTGAGCTTCCAAGTCTTGGCTACAAGTATGGGCCATGAGAATGGGGGAACTGAAAAGGAGCAGGCGGGGTAATTTTTTTTTCCGAAAAATGATATGGATGAATGTGATAAGGGAGAAGAGATGAATCCAATGGAATAGGTCTCAAATAATGGTGAAATTTTTTCCAGACATACTCTGGTATGAAGAATACTGTAAAGAGGAAATGCCCAGATGCTTAACCATAAAGAAATGTGTATTTACTTGGAAACCCGAACACAGTTGCACGACAATAGATCTTGTCTGTTTTAATTTGTTTATGTTTCTGTCCCCGAGGGTTAGGTATTCAAGGGTTCTACAGACAAGGGTTTTCCCTGTGCTATAGCTCTTTGATATATGTGCGGGGTCCAACAGTAGTACTCGGCTCAATATCTCAGGGCACTAACTAAGGAGGATAGACCGTACCCTTAGCCGTACTACCTGACTACCCATGTACTAGAGAGTATCTTCCCGAGTGTTGTTCTTAGTGACACTATAGCAGTCAGGGGGCCAATCGGTTTATCTAAAGAGGGCTTCAGGTAATCTAGGCCGATTCGTACGCAGGTGTTGTCTGATGCGCTACCACTCGAAGGGGTACCAACAAGGGTTACAAGGGTGGCCAACAGATGTGCGCTTAAGTACCACTTGTATTTCCTGTGTGTATGAATCCCTCAACCGTGGGTTTATGCGCGTAATGATAGATCTTTGTGGCTTAAAGACGTCGGAATACGTCTCTACCTTGAAAAAAAAATTAACCCACACTTTCTGCCGAGGAAAGTGCTCTGATACCACTTGTAATATACCAGATATAAAATGTATGCAGGACATAAATAAAATGCTAGAAATGGTAGAATAACAACAATATAACCAGAACATTCACCATAATAGCACTGAAATGATAAGAGAATAATAACATAAATAACACTTTAAATATGAAAGCAATGTTCACGGGCCTCTTCGAGGGGGCAACCTCCAGTTGAGCAGAGCTCTATTACAATAATATCCAAGATGGGGTTCTCATACCCTCGACTCCTATTTATACTAAAAAGAAGCATCTAGAGGAAGATCCTTCTAGAAGGGGAAGCTTCTATTAGGTCTTCTTACATCCGCCTTATTCTATTTTATTGAAAGGCCTTATTAATATTGACCTTTATTACTTCCAAATATATTGTTCTACCTATGTGCGGGTTAGGACCCTAACACTCTTTTTGTAACGGAATAGGCCAATGACATAGTACAGATTCGAGTGCACAAATAACAATTTCGGGGTTCAAGATCGAAAGACAGAGACACTTTAACAATAGATTATCTCTCTGAGTAGATTCAGTCAAGACCGCCTTTCAATAATTACAGAAAAAGTATACTACATAGTTGATCAGATCTACATTCAATTATAGACTCAGTACAGGAACTGGCAACACGCCAATAAACATTTTAGTAGACACAGAACTAATTTATTAAACAAAGCTAGTTGAATTTTGATCTCCTTGGACGTTGCTAGAACCTATAAAGTTAGCCTGAAAGATGAGGGGGTTGGAACCCAAATA
Organism: Picea engelmannii; assembly: GCA_009831015.1. Lineage (NCBI taxonomy): Eukaryota > Viridiplantae > Streptophyta > Pinopsida > Pinales > Pinaceae > Picea > Picea engelmannii. The sequence continues at coordinate 18,189 of ML796034.1, forward strand.
CCTTTGTGCAGGAGACAGTGACGGGTATCCGAGAACTCGCACAGATGGAGAACCTGCAAGGAAACAAATCCTGTAAACGTTAATTTTAGTCGGGGATTTAGTACCAAAAGAAAATAATTGCAGTAAGATGATAAAAATTAAACTAGTGGTTTTTCCTTTTCAGAAAGACACTTATCTCTAGAGGCGTGGGTTCGAAACCTTGTCCCCTCACCTGCTATTTCGTCTGAATGTTCGGGCCGATGGAGGAGGGCACTGTATAATTTATGATGGGTCCTTGCAATAACAAGGCCCACCATTAGTGACAATAACAAGTTTTCATAGATGAAACTTTTAACTTGTAAGCTATAACAAATTTCCACAAGAATAAAGCCGAAGTAATAACATAGATCCTTTCACACAAATTATGGACATGAAAAAGAGTTAAGTTTAAATAAACCCTGAACCAAATTTGTAACGATTATATATACTTAACCAACAATATCAACAGTAAGAACGAAGTCATGCCATAGGATTTTTCCTTTATAATATCCAAGTGTCCAGGAATATGGAAGATAACCTTGGTAAGAGGAAAACCAGTGGAGGGTCTGATAGAACTACTGAAGGACAACTCCATTCATTACAAGAGAAGTAAATAAAAGAAAGCTTAACCTACCCAAACAGAAAGAGTCTATACTTATGAACTATGCATAGGATGAACCTTCTCTGGGAGACTCTTTGAGGAAGAATGGTAATAGGGACAACGAAAACAAGCCGACTTGTATACCACGACTTAAGAAGTCACAGGGAGACTCTTCGTAAGACCTCTACCTGCCTCAGTTCAACGAAAGTCCATTACTTACTTGTGATATGATGAATGCCTGCGAGCAACCCTAACTCCAAAGATTTTGGTAACTACTGCAGAGGGATCTCAATCGCCTTACCATAGAAGGAATAACGAAAATCTCATGGAGGAACCAGTTTTTCTTTCAAGACTATGGGTGACCTCGAAATGGATTACAGAGAAACTGCTCGTGAAGAAGAACACCATAGGTGTGAATAGATACTACAATAACTGATAGAACCACCGATTTCTTAACATTATTTCTGAAGAGTACCACCCCTTATTAGCTATTTCAATATTGGGCTAAGAATAACTTACCAGGGTCTCAGTCGCGCCGTTAGTTACACCATGGAGCGACCTTCATCACTCACTGACATAGCCTCTGAAATTTGGGGTAAAAAAAACCTCTTCGAAAGAGAAAACTCATGCATAATAAAACTGTAAACCTACCTCGAACCCTAAGCGTCACCTCGATGCCTTGTAGTAAATGCAGGGAGTGTGGAGGACGGGTAGCCAGGTGACAATGGAAGAGGGTTAGTGACACCTCGGGTATGGGGCCAGTAATTACAGAGGAAATCACAGGGCGACCATTAATTGAAGCTGTAGAGATTTAACTGTCACGACAATATACTTCCTCTTTCACTTAAACATGGTTTCAATTTGACATCGTCATAACTCGAGTTGAACCATTCTCGCCCCCTGTGTAAATCTGAGACAACAGTGGATCCTAGTTGTCAACTTTCCACTGGCTTTCGAATCTTGCATTTCTGTACAGTCAACCACCGTTCCCAAGAACCAAATTATAACCGGGACCTTGTAGTTAGGTTAGTTGTTTGGTGTAAGAGAAAGGAGAAAACCTAACCCATGTCCTTTATAACTGGGTATCAGTTAAAGCTACCTAGGGTAGCACCCACAATTGGGTTGTGCGTAAACTTGGTATCCTTGTGAGATGTAAAAGTGAGTCACAACATGCATTGTAAAACTACCCCTTACATACGTAGTCTATATATATGTATATCTATATGGGTCAAATAAAACAAAGGGGGGTTTGCCAAAGCAGGGGTTTGCCAAAGTATTGAGGACCTTCCCTTATAACTTTCCACTCTTGATATAAATAGGCAAACTTGTGGTAAGTAGAAATTCAGTAGTTGTAGCAAAGATGTGGCAAGGATTTTATGTTAGATTTTTGAAGCAAAGGTTAGTACAAAGTTTCATAACCAAGTTGATAACAGGGTGGCTTAATTAGAACCCTTTCTTTTACTAAGAAATTATAGAAACATTTTTATTTTTTTTGGTAAATATGAGGATCATTACATATGGTATTAAGCTAGATGGCCTCTCATAGGCTAGATCTCTGCTTCTCATAGGCTAGATCTCTCATAGGCTAGATTGAGATCATATTGTGGTAGCTAGATTACCTAGATTACTTCGATACTAGAGGATGGTCACTTCATAGAATTGACACATGATCCTTGGATATAAGGAAATACTCTTCTTTTTCTATTAAGGATTGGTCACAACCTTTCTTTTTTTATATAATTTTCTATATAACCTTTTTTAAGAAAAGAAACAATATGATGATATATGTACTTATTTAATGTAATTTTTTGGGAAAGAAACAAATTGCTGTTATGATAACTTTCTAATGGATTAAACATATGTTACAAGACATGGTTAAGATTTTAGACATATTAGAATATAAGAAACCAAGATTTGAGTTGACTAGCCAATGTAGTGATATACAATATATGTGAAAGTCTATAGATATTAGTTAAGAAAGATGATGAAAAATTTGGAAAAAATTGAAGGCAAATGTAGATATCTAACTTATAAGAAAAACATAAAATTTGTTTTGAATGATTATGGTTTTAGTTATTTTTTAAAATTACATGATCTTTTAAACTTAAGAACTATTAAATATATTGACATTTTGTAAAACTACTAAAAAAATTATTCTTATGTAAAGAAAAATATGTAAAACTATTCCGAGTTGTTTTTAAGCCAATAATGATTCTTCTAAGCTTTTAAAAATAAAAAATAAAATAAAAGATTCTACATAATAATCAAAAGTTTATATAATAATAATAATTTTTGTTTGTGGGACAAGCGACCCTCTTTCGCCCAACAATTTGACTGGTAAAGTCTATGAAGGTATACATACCCTATCCTCCTCTAGATTTGAACCCGTGACCTCTTAAGAGGAAATACATGTTCTTAACCATTAGACCCACTCAGGCTGTAATTACCTTTTAAATTTGAATATATTTTTTGATTAAATTTATTACTTTTTAAATTTGAATATACTTTTTAATTATATTCATTTAATTGAATATTTGAATATTAAAAATTAAACACAGCTAAGATAATTAAGACATTGTAGTTATGCTTATTCTTTTTGAAATGAATGGTAAAATTAAATTTACACTATGATATTTTGCAAGATTATATCATTATTAAGCATTAAACAAGTACAAATTAGAGGGTACTATCCAACCAAATCAGTTTTAAAAGCTACAAGCTAAAAAAATGCTCTAGAAATATTATTTGTTTAGCTTGTAGCTTTGAAAACTGATTTGGTTGGATAGTACCCTCTAATTTGTACTTGGTCAATGTTCAATAATGATATAATCTTGTAAAATGTCTAGTGTAAATTTAATTTTACAACTCATTTAAAAAAGAATAAGGATAATCATAACTTGTAGCTTTGAAAACTGATTTGGTTGGATAGTACCCTTTAATTTGTACTTGGTCAATGTTCAATAATGATATAATTTTGTAATTTGTACTTGGTCAATATTCAATAATAATATAATTTTGTAAAATGTATAGTGTAAATTTAATTTTACCACTCATTTAAAAAAGAATAAGGATAATCACAATGTCTTAATTATGTTAATTAGTGTTTAATTTCTAATATTCAAATATTTAATTAAATTCAAAGTATATTCAAATTTAAAAGATAATGAATTTAATAAAAAAGTATATTAGGTAATTATAAACTTTTGGTTATTATGTAAAATATTTTATTTTATTTTTATTTGGGATATAGACAGATTCTTTCCTATAATAAAATTTATTTCAGAAATTAAGCCATCATACCACCAATCTCTAATTAAGGCAGACATTTGCACATCCCGATATTTTAATACTTGGATTTCAAAATCTTTCAGAAATGGTTTATCTAAATTGACTTGAGGTGGGATTAATGTATACATATCATTCAAAAGACTCTACTACTTGGCGAGATGCATCAACAAGTGTGCAAGAGAATCCAGCGTACCATATGTATGGAAGAATTGCAGGCCTTCCAGCTATCGAGAGAATATTTGATCTTTTGATATCTTGATACATATCTATATCAAAGTTTCCACTTTCTAATAAATTTCATAAATCTGGCTCCACTCTAGGAATTCCTTTAACCTTGTATTGTAAGTGGTATCTGAGAAGAAAGTTGAATTAAGGTTTTTCTCTTCTCCATATTATATTATTTGTCCTATGGATCTTCTGTCTTGAGCTACCTTCCCTTAACTTTTTGAACCATACTTCCTGCATATGCCACAATCATGAAACTTTAAAATAAACTCAAAAGAGGCATTTATTTCCAAATAATTTCATATATTGGGTTTTTATCAGTTACTAAAACTCAAAAGTGATTTGGAGTTAAAAATTTTCTATGCCAAGACTATTGTGAGAATCTACAAGATGCGTGAAAAAGATCTTTGAACAATTTAACTGAGTGCCATAAATTTCATTTGATGTGAGGTAGTCAATTCTCGATCCGAAAATTAATTGTGAGATCGCCAAGAAATCTGTATAACTGTGGGAATTTAAATTTTTTATTAATGTATAAAATCCAATAGAAGGGATAATTCTGGATATCTAGGATCCAAGCTAAGAGGATATTTCAAAAATGATCTATTAACAAAAAAATCTCCGATCCGAATATAAGGATAGGCTATGTAAAGATCAATTAATGTCAACCATTAATCGACTGAAAAAAACATGTGATGATCGTTGATTTCATATCGGGTAAAGTTGTGTAGTTGCTTTGCAGTTAAAAATGTTTATTCCTCATGCACTTCGGTAATCCATTATAAAATATTTATATAGTTCAAGCTTTCCCATGTAAGTTGTTTGTAGTTAGTGAAAGAATGGAACTTTGTGCAACTAGCTAGTGAAGTAGGCTTTTGGTCATGGTTATAATGAATGTGGGATTCGGATATCCATGAAATTGAGGAATGAACATAAATTGAAAACCTGATGAATTAGATCCAGATGCCAAGTAGGATGAACATGTCAGAGGACACATCACCCAAACATAGAGTCCATGTAAGACAACCTTATCAAGTAGGATGAACACGTAAGATGACACATCACTCAACATAGATTCCATTTAGGACAACCCTAAGTAGGATGAACATGTCAGACGACACATCACCCAAACATAGATTCCATGTAGGACAACCCTGCCAAGTAGGATGAACACGTTAGATGACACATCACCCAACATAGATTCCATGTAGGACAACCCTTGGACCTTGAAAGCATATATATTTGACATAGAGGTGGTCTAACACATCACCCAAACATAAATTCCATGTAGGACAACCCTTGGACCTTGAAAGCATATATATTTGACATAGAGATGAGATGGCACATGATGTGGACATCTAGGATCTTAGAATCTTAAGAAACACATAGTCAAAGAAAAGCCAGATTCTGGATATCCGAATATCCGAGTGTTATGAAAAGTTCGGATGATGTAGTTGACGAGGATCCAAATATCTAGAATCCAGGATTTCTGAAAATGAGATATAAAGAAAAAACTAGATCCTAGCTGTCGAGTCAAAAGACACATTAGAATCCATGTAATGTGCCATGTCAGAAAGGATAAGTCGGATGGCATGCAAGCTGCTAAGTCAAGGACCAAAATGATTGCCACATCAGATTAGGATTCAACATGTTCAATACGTAGTCATAATAATATGAATGTCATAGTAGACATGTGGCAAGTCCTAATTGGGTTTCGTAACGGCTTTGAATCTGAAATCCGGGATTTAGAAAAAATGCACATTATAGAAAATTTCGGATTTTCGGATTTTGGATATCCAGGGTTTGGAGAAAGGATGGATTTAGATGACACATAGGATGACATGTAAGATTGCATGTAATATGACAAATAAATTCCACGTCAAAGTTGGATGATGTGTCAAGTTCATGGTCCAAAAATAGGGAGCTTTCAGGTGGACACATGGCGAATTTTAATTGGATTTTGTAAATGTGTAAATATAAGATTCAATATTTATTAAAATACATGTTATTGAAAAACCTGGATGTTTGGATTCCAGATATCTAGGATTTACATAAAGTGTATGCCCTTGAAAAGTCTGGATATCCAGATATCCGAGATTCGGGAAAAAGTAACATGATGAATAAATGAAAAACCCAGATCTAGATGTAATTGAGCAATATTAATCGTTGATAAGGAAATCAAGATCAATCTGGGACATTGATTTTATAAAGAGAAATATGATTCTACGGTGTTATTGTGGCTCAAGAAATTAGAGATCCGAAAATCCAAGATCCGAAAGATTAATAAATTCGTGGCAGAAAGAAGTCTGAATTTTCATCGAATTTGGACTTTCCACTACAACAAATCATAAATTAATGAAGAACACATCTCTCAATTAGAAGCGTGATGGATTTGAGTTTATTATGCACATTAAGCTTTCAAAATTGGATTACAAACTAAATACACATAATCAAAATTGTTAACAAAGTGAAACTATTAAACTAGTATTTATTTTAATCAAAGAATAATTCATCGACCCTCTAGAAAATATTAGATAAAATAAAAGCATAAAAATTGAAACATAACTGTAAATATAAATAAAAATTCAAAATAAAAAAATGCATATACACAATAGAGATTTTTTTTTATAAAAGAAACTAGGGAAATTTTGTTGGGCTGTTATATTCTTTGCAGTAAAAGTTTAGTTGAGGTGAATCAACTGACGGTCGAAGGTCGAGGTGGATCGACAACAAGTCCAAGTCGAGGTGGATCAACAACAAGTCGAAGGTTAAGGGAGTCGACCAGGTAAAGTCGAAGTCGAAGATGTCGAAGTAAATTCAACCGACAAGAGGTCAAAGTGTGGGCGTGTTAGATAGCGAGAGAGATAGTGGGGGGCCCAGAGGGTCCATAGTGGAGCCCATTCAATGTAAGGTGGACTAGGTCCACTATAGTATTAAATAAGACCCATTATGGTAGTTAGTTAGATCTAATAAATGTAAGAGGACTTCTGCTTCTAGAAGGTTCCTCCTCTAGAATGTTCTTAGGTGGTTGGTTGCACTATATAAAGGGCTTCATGCAATGTAATGTGATATGAAGAGAAGTATTGTATTTGGAGTTGTATCTCATTAGGAGGTTTCCCCCTCGAAGAGGCAAGTGAATAGGAGATGATCCCTTCCATAATAAGATCCATTGTATGGTGTTGCCTACCTTAAGGGTTTGATATAATAAAGTGGTGGTTTTCTACATTGTTTCATATATCTTGTGTGGTGATTGTATTTAGATATCTTTGGTACTATTGCGGTATTGTGTATTCAGGTCTTTGGTACTTAACAAGTGGTAGTAGCTAGAAAGGTAGTGGGGGGATTGAAGGGTCATCCACTACCTCTCTAGCTACCTAATAGAGCGTGAGACGACTGACTAGAGACCGAATGAAGTCCGACTGGTAACCCAACTTGGAGTGGACTGTAACAAGAATTCAAGATTTACGATATTTGTAGCCAATTATATGCATGGATTTGTAACCATTTTTTAGCGCCAATATTTAGGGGTTTTCCTATTATAAAGCCTATAAAGAGGTGTGTTATAATACTGTAAATGATAATCGTATAATGAAAAATATGTTAATGCATGTGTAAATCGTAGGTTGTTGGTCATGTATATGTAAGCCAAATTGGCTACAGGGTTGTTCTTACACAGTCAAGAAGGTATGATGTCAATTGTGTCTTAGATGTAGACCAATGTTAGACATGTAACCTTTTATTCTAATTGAATAAGACAACAAGAGAGCATAATGCTCAAAGGAATGTTGGTTTTCCTGGTTAAGGGTTTCCAAGGTAAAATCTCAGTGTACTATGTGATTGCTTGTGTCATTTGTATTCTTGATTAAATTCTTCTTCTCTTATGCTAGGATTAGTGATCCAGATGGATCTAGGGAACATCACAAAAGTTCCAGAAGTGTCCCAGGAGGCTCATAATGGCCTCAACAGGTAGCAAAGGGAAAAAAATTCAAAGTTCCCAAAACTCAATTAAAATGGCATGATCGTGAAGAGTGTGTCACAAGTTTTCCAACGGTGCAAACGGCTCGTCAAATGAAGTTATAGATCAAAAGTTATAAGCGGTCAAAGTTTAGTCAAACTTGGTCAAAAATGCAAAAGTCAAAGTGACACGTGGCACCACTGCAAGGGTGACACGTGGCACGTCCGTACAGTTGAGTTGGAAGGATGACGTGCCAAGGATGTCAGACACGTGGGCAAGTTAGGTGATGACACATGTAAGTTTCATGGGCAAATCAGATTGTGATAAGTGGACAAATTATATGGTGCCACGTGGCCCAATCATGGGATGCCACATGGCACCCCTAAAATGGTTGTTGGGTAAAAGTTTTATCACTCAACCAAATTTGAACGCATGACCTCTCACCAGCCCAAAGGCTCCACACATTCGCGCCAACCATTACACCACACTATGGGTCTTGTTTGTAATGTGGTTTAAATTATATTTAACTTTAATAAAAGGTTCATTCGGGGGAGAAAAGGGCTCGACCTTCGGCCCAACCCTTAGTTACATATTAAACCATATGACCACACTCCAACGAATAGAATATACCTCACAACCATCCACCAAATATGGAACCTTCCATTGGCTTAGGGGTTGTCTAACTATCTGCCAAAATAGCAAAGGGATCCGCCATATATGGCGCACCTACCCTATTCCCCGCCAGTTAATTACCATTCCGCTATTTTAGTGGTTGCCCGCTAGATTTGGCAGGGTGCGCCAACATTGTTGTAACCACTTGCCAAAAATTAGAGGCCCATGGGATACGACCCCAAGAACTCCACCTAACCACCGCCTAACTTAGCCTCTGCTAACCACTTGGCCAACCATCACACTTAATGCATAACTGCCCAGAAAGAAGGGAGTTTCAGGTAGAGTTTGAGGAAAACAAGTGAATTCGACACACACAGAGTACGATAGAGGTATGAGCGTGTCTATACGGACTGTACGGCCTGGTACGGATTTTGGCATGCAAATCGAGGCAAGGGTGCCTCTTGGGCCTGAAAGTGTCTGACTCGGATCGAGGCGTGGAGACAGTCAATTTTATGTAAAATGACGCGAAGGATGCAGTGGTGGTGTTAGTTTTCTGATCTAAGCAAATCTTCTATAGCTTAACTCCAGAATGAGTCATTTATTGTAGAGGTAGTGGCACGGTAACCGAGGCAGAGGTGTCTCTTGGGCCTGAAAGTGCCCAACTCGGATGGAGACGATTTGATAGTCATTTTTAGGTGGTTCGGTGACACGAATCCAATGACGAGGTCTGTTTTTGCAGCAGAGCTTCAGATAAGCAATCTAAGTTCTGGAGAGGCCAATGTAAGCATGCTTTTCATTATGTTGTTTTGTCATTAAATGTTGCAGCATAGCATGCGTGTTACAAGTCTGAAGGAGCATAGAGAGGCTACAGCAAGGCAGGGAGATCAGATTATTCCTTCTATCTATTATTTTCTTCTCTTCTTTCACATCAAATCAATCAGTTATATGTGACAGAGAAATTAATACACTTGCATGATAAGTGGCCAATGAAGCAGTTTTGAATCTCATAGTTTCGAGATCTTTGTATGGGTTGTATATTTATGCTTGGATATAAACAACAGATCTAAGGCATTTGATGGCTCCATGTTGATGCGGATCATCTTTTATTATTCCTCTTTTTATGTATTTAGTATGTGGAAATGATGTCCATGTATCATGTCAGCATCATGGATGCCTCATGAGTATGAGAACTTGTGAAGCTGTATACATTCCTGATCACATTCCGATATCTTGTTGTCGTCACCAAAAAGGTATTTTGGCCTTACAACTTGTAAAGGAGAGACATCATTACAACCAGGAGAATAAAGTGATCAAGCTTTGGAGCATGACCCGGAGAGGTAGCCCACATCAGGTGAACTCTGTTATCAAGGGAAGTGTCATATCCATTATGTGTATTATGTTCTTATGTTGTTTTTCCATGAATTTACACACATAGGATGTTAAATGAAATCATGACATATCACACATAAGGAAAACTAAAGAGGTTTCATTCACTTTGAATTCAAGCGCATAAGACTTCAACTTTACCTTTAATTGCAAATCTCTCAAGTAAAACGATCTATAACTGACCCTTTTGAAGGAGTGACATAAATAACCAATTATTGGAAACTTATCACCCCTGGGTTCATATCAATTAATGTGGAAGTGTCTTTCATTTCATGAGATGTGGTATCAGAGCTTAGGTCTTCCCTGACAAGTGAGTTATCAAAGTGGATTATGATTTGGCGAGTATATCAGATCTTGATTTTCCAATATTGAATATGAGAACTAAACCCTAGGTACAGTAAGAGTTGTAAGTCATAATTTTTGTTAAAGATTGTGGTAAAGAATGGTGAGTAGTTCCATAATAGAGATAGAAAAATTCAATGGCCATAATTTTGAGCGTTGGAAGCTTAAAATGAAAGATCTTCTTGTAGATTGATAACAATGGACAATGATTTGTCTAAGTACCCAGCCGACAAGCATGTCGACAGAAGAATGAGAGAAACTTGAAAGAAGAGAAAGAAGTATGATTCAACTTTGTCTTGTAGATTCAATGTTGTTGAATGTCTCATGTGAAGATTTGGCCAAGAAACTGTGGGACAAGGTGGGAAGCTTATACCAGTCGAAATATCTGGTAAATAAGTTGTTTCTCATAAAGAAAATGTATCTTTTGAGGATGAGTGATGGTAGTTAAATGACTGAGCATTTAAATGCGCTTAACACTATGTTAAGCTAGTTATCATCTGTGGACATTAAGATCATTGATGAGGATAAGTGTATAAACCTATTATGTTCTTTTCTAGACTCCTGGGATAGATTAGTCTTGGCTATTGGGAGTAATACAACCACACTAGCGCTAGAGGATGTGGTTGCTTCTCTGCTTTTAGAAAAAATGAGAAGGAAGAACATGGAAGGATCGACCAAAGATGCTCTGGTAGTGAGAGGTCGACCGATAGACAAAGATAAAGGCAGATTCTTCAGTAGAAACTTTAATTCGAACGGTACATCCAAATCCTTGGCTCAATCGACGTGAAGGTACTGGAAATGCTATAAAGTTGTGAATTATAAAAAGGATTGTAAGTCGAAGGAAACAAAAGTCAGTGTTGGATCCAACGAGAAGCAGTCGACTGAGAGAAATAAAACCTTGGAGAAAGGAGGTGATGTGTACCTAGCGTCGACCATTACACAGTCATATCAATCTTTTTGGTTGATCGAATAAAGAGCATCCTATCAAATGACACCACATAAATAATGGTTCTGTGAATATGAAAGATATGACGGGGGTGATGTGTTCTTGGGGGACAACTCGACAACCAGAATTGTTGGACGGGGAAGAGTTTGACTGACACTGCAGGATGGGAGAAAAAGAACCCTTCCAGGTGTGTTACACATTCCAGGTTTGGAAATAAACTTGATATTTGTCAACAAGATGAGTGATGTAGGTGTGCATACTCTGTTTTATAAGGATTCGTGCAATATGGTCAGAGGTGCGATGATCTTAATGAAGGGAGTTTGGATTGGTACCCTTTATAGGTTGTTAGGGAATTTTGACTTGACTGGATGCAATAGCATCATTGCTCCTGAAATCAAATTGACTGTGACTTGATTCGACTCAATGTAGACACAACGCGACTCAAATCGAGCTAAGTCGGTTAAAATCAACTCGACAAGACATGAGGAAATCGATCTGACTAGGCTATGGCATGAGAGGATGGGACACATTGTAGAAAAAAGACTTTGAGCTATGCAAAGCAAAGTTATGGTCGAAGTTTTTCCTGAATGTAGTTTAGAAGTCGAATTTTTTGAACATTGCATTATGGAAAACAAAGTCAGGTGCAGTTCCCATCTGGAGCAACAAGGGAAAATGGGATTCTAGAACTGGTGCATAGTGATGTGTTTGGTCCAGTTACAGTGCCTTCACTTGGTGGATCCCCGTATTATTTCTCCTTCATAGATGATTTTTCCAGGAAGACATCGATATATTTCCCAAGGAAGAAATCAAAGGTTTTCGAGAGATTTAAGGAGTGTAAATCTCTTGTGGAAAACCAGACAGAGAAGAGGATTAAAGTGCCAAGAACTAACAATGGTGGTGAATTCTATGAAAAAGAATTTGATTATTTATGTAATAAATGTGGCATATCATGCCAAAATACCACACCATATACCCCACAACAAAATGGAGTTGCCGAGAGAATGAACAGAATGTTGATGGATGAGGCAAGGAGCATTCTCAATGGTGTCGGTCTCACATAAGAATTCTGGGTGGAGGCAGTTGAGACTGCAATATGTCTGGTGAATATGTATCCTTTGTCAGCGCTAGTCGACATGACTCCAAATGAGGTATGGTTTGGTAAGAATCCTTCGGTGGCACATTGAAAAGTATTTGGTTGTGATGCATTTGTGCATGTTCCCAAGGAAAAGAGGCGCAAGATGGACAAGAAGGCACTCAAATGTATTTTCATTGGATATAAATAAGGAATGAAAGGATATAAGCTCTAGGATCCTGCATCAAGGATAAAAGTGAACAGTTGAGATGTGGTATTTAAAGAATTCAGAGGTAAGTCCAAGCCCGAGGAAGTTGTTTAGACTGATAATAATCTTGATACGGTGCATTTTGAACTAAGGAATGAAGAATATGATTCAGATGAGTCAAATGGATATGAGGAAGAGGCGGAACACCTAACTCTGGTGATAAGGAGGTCAGAAAGAGTAAGAAAATCAATTGAAAGGTATATTCCTCCCAACTTCCATTCCGCATTCATGTTAACTACCATCGACAATGAGCCCAAGTTGGTTGGTGAGGTAGTCGACTTGATAGAGGGTAAACTCTGGAAGGACGCCATGGTCAAAGAGATGGAATCCTTGTACAAGAATGAGACATGGGATTTAGTTAAGTTACCTAGTGGATGAAAGCCTTTTAGTAACAAGTGGGTGTTCAAGAAGAAGATGAATGCCGCAGGACAAGTAGATAAGTTCAAAGCTCAACTGGTAGAGAAAGGATATTCCCAAGTCGAGGAAGTCGACTTCGATGATATTTTTTCCCCTGTTGAAAAACTAACTTTCATTAGAGTACTAATGTCTCTGGATGCAGGATCTTATCCAGAGATAAAATAGATGGATGTAAAGATAACATTCCTACATGGGGACCTAGAAGAAGAAATCTATATGAAACATCATTAAGGGTTTGTAGTAAAGGGAAAGAAAGAGTTGGTGTGAAAACTTAAAAGATCCCTTTATGGTCTAAAGCAATCACCAAGGATGTGGTACCAGAAGTTTGATAGGTACATAATTAGTTTGGGATTTGTGAGAAGAAAAGTTTATCACTACATATATTCCAAGGAAGAAGGTAGGCATTTCATATATGTAGCTTTGTATGTCGATGACATGTTGTTGATTGGAAACATCATGGACACAATAAAAGAGGTGAAGAAGCAATTATCCTCCAAGTTCGACATGAAGGATCTCGGTGAAACTAATTTCATTATGGGAATAGATATTAAGAGAGATCGAGCCACTAGAAAGCTCTGATTGGATCATACAAAGTATAATATTGAAATAGTTCTAAAACGATTCAACATGCAGGATTGTAAACTAGTGAAGGTGCCAATTCTTGTGGGAGCAAGGCTTACTGTTGAATAATGTCCAAAGAAACAAGAATAAATAGAGAACATGGCACATGTTCCCTATGAAAGTGTAGTTGGTAGCCTAATGTATGCGATGGTCTACACTTGACCAGAATTTTCCCATGCAGTGGGAGTGTTGAGAAGATACATGTCAACACATGGAAAGGAGCACTAGACAACTGTCAAGAGAGTATTCAGGTATTTATGTGGCACGAAGGACTATGATATATGCTACCAAGGAAAATATGGAGGTGATAATGGTAAATTAGATGTACATGGATTTGTCGACTCCGACTGGGCTGGAGATCTGGATCGATGGAGGTCGACCAACAGATATGTATTGAAGATGTTCGGTGGAGAAATAAGATATATGAAGAGGCGAAGGGAGGTTGTATCCTTGTCAACAATAGAAGTTGAATAGATGGTGGCCACTCATGGAAGAAAATAAGTGATATGGCTTCAAAGGTTATGTTCATGGACCAGGTTTGAGCAGAGAGCTATGAAGGTAAGTTGCGACAATCAAAGGGAAATATTTCTGGCAAAGAATCTTGCTTATCATTCAAATAATAAGCAAATTGATGTACAATACCATTTCATAAGAGATATGGTGGAAAGTGACAAGGTGATACTGGAGAAAGTGGACACATTGGAAAACATAACAGCCTCATTGACCATGTCTATGAGTGTTGTGAAGTTATCTTGCTATAGAGAGGCAATGGGCATTGCTGCCCTGGGTATATGAATGCAAGTTTATGAATCTTTTGTTTCAGCAAAAAAGACAACAAGTGGGAGAATGTTGGGTTGTTATATTTTTTGCAGTGAAATTCTATTTGAGGTGAATCGACTGACAGTTGACGATAGAAGTTCGAAGTCGAGGTGGATCGACAACAAGTCGAAGGTCGAGGGAGTCAACCGGGTAAATTCAAAGTTCAAGATATTGATGGAAATTCAACCGACAAGAGGTAAAAGTGTGGCTATGAAATGACCGACTAGATACCGAATGAAGGCCGACTGATAGTCAACTGGTGACCCGACTGTAACAGGATCCCAAGATTTACAGGATTTGTAGCCAATTAAATGAATGGATATGTAACCATTTTTGGGTGCCAATCTTTAGGGGTTTTCCTGTTGTAAATCCTATAAAGAGACATGTTTTAGTACTATAAACGATAATCGTAGAATGCAAAATATGCTAATGCATGTGTAAATCATAGGTTGTTGGTCATGTATATGTAAGTCGAATTGGATACAGGGTTTTTCTTGCGCAAGCAAGAAGGTATGATGTTGATTGTGTCTTAGGTGTGGGCCAAGTTTAGACATGTAACCTTTTATTTTTATTGAATAAGACAACAAGAGAGAAGAATTCTCAAAGGAATGTTGGTTTTCTCATTTAAGGGTTTCCAAGGTAAAATCTTGGTGTACTGTGTGATTGCTTGTGTCATTTTCATTCTTAATTAAATTCTTATTCTCTTCTAATAGGATTAGTTTGGAAGTGTATTTCATTTCCTGACAAATTATAATAAAATGGTTTGCCAAAAATGACAGAAGTAACAAAAATACAAAATTTCAAAATCATCCTTTTCCATGGAAAAAAAAGGTTGTTGGTTTCTTGAGTTATGATCAACACTAGGTCTTGTTTCGTTCTTATAAAAAATATCTATCCATATCCTAGCATACACTCTGTACAATATACCTAGTATTAATTTACAAAAACAAAACATTCTTGCAACTATTATGGAGGTTGGAACCTACCTGTCTCATATGCCTTCTCATTTGGTATTCAATTGAGGTCTGGAATGTCTTTCTTTGGGGATGGTGAAGAAGATTCCTCTTTAATTGTTGTATTATTTCTTGTTTGGAGCAGGGTTTCTACTCTATTCTTTATCTCTTCTAAATTAGAACGTAAGGCTACATGTTCATCCTTCATCTGATGCTTCTCCTGGCGATGTTCTACCAAAATATCCATTATCGTGAGCCACTGATTATACATGCCTTAGAATTGAATCTACAAATTTTGTATCATCCCTCTCTTCATTCCGTAAATCATGTCAGCACCTTGCTACTCTAGCACGATGCCTCTCCATTTTCTGGGCCTTAAAATTTTGTATGCCTCCACAAATCCGAAGGCCACAATGGCGTGCGCAGTCCCAATGTCAACGGGTTTGTATGAAGTGCTTCTTGAAGTTTTGTCCCAATATCACTCAGAATGGATCGCTTATCAAACTTCTCTGGTGAGCTCGATTCATCTCCCTAATTAGAAACCCATAATTTGTCATCTTCTCAACACGATCTATATCCATGTCTCTAATTCTTGAACTCCTTCAAAAGGACTGAGCACATACTATGAGTGATGGTCGTATGTTCCAAATTAAGGTTGATGACGATGATTTATGCCATGTTGGTACTGTCCACATTAAGGCGAGAGTCCTTCCCTTCCAACAAATCGTCCAGAACCTTCTTAAAATAGGCACCGAGCATGCTTATGTGATGGAGGAATGAATCTGCCTGAGGTATGGACTTGGAGAAGAATCTCATGTCAATTCAATTGAGTAAGCCATTTTTTACTTGTTTGAGGATGTAAGCCACCTCGTGTCATCATTACAATGGGAAGATGACCGTCGAGGGGGATACTACTAACATTTAAGTCCACCAACATCCAAGTTAGTTTCTTTTGTGATCCAGATTTAGGAGCGGAATGAACTGATTAACAGATTGAATACAATAAACACAGAGATATGAAGAATAAAATAGATATCCAGTGAACAATATCTTCTATTAAATAATGAAATAGGATGAAATTGTTAAACTGCAGAACTGAAACACTTGCTCGAATGGTGGTAGTTATCTCTGAGAAGAGATGTGGCTTCTACGTGCATTCGTCTGAGCAGAATGGATTACAATGAGGCTCCAAAGTCCTTTTTGAGATTACTCATGAACACCAAAACCCTAGAAATCTAAAAACCTAACCCTAGAAGGTGAAATGCCAAAATTCATTTGGGCCCTATGGGTAAGTTGGTGTAAGTTGGTTCCTCAACTTCCCAGGGTTGTAACTTTTTCATACGCTCATCGTTTTAGGCGCGTGATAGCCTGTTGGAAAGGTCTTTCAGAGAACTACACATTTCGCCATCAAACACTGGATATGTTTACAGTTTGACTATGGAAAGCCAAAAAAACAACGTTTAGGGCCCCAAAACGGCCCTGGAAGTACAAAAAGATGTGCTGACATGAAAAATTACAAAATAATCCAGTTAGATTAGGCGAGAGGCCACCTGTATCCACCTAGAGGATGCGTGGGGCTTCAGACAAACCTAGAAGTGTATAACCCACAATTAAAAAGAAGTACATAAGAACGTGTTGAACAAAAATAGACACAAGGATCCAGTTGGAATAGGTGGGTGGCCACCAATATCCATTTGGATCAATCCTCCCCCCTTAGGAAGCAATGGTCTCTATTTCATTGAGTTCCCACATTAGGTGAGGAAACTTCTGCTGGATTTGGCCCCCGGTGAGCCACTTTCCTTGGTGTAGGAGTTTCCCTGCCTTGACAACCCGATAAAGTTGGATCCTCTGCTGGTGAGTGCCCTTGACCTATGTGTCCACTATATGATCAGTGGATGCTTGTTCCATGCATTCAGGGTTGATCTCTGTTGGTGTCATATATTCTGTGATCTCAAAGGTGTCCAATAATGGTGGAAAATATGGTCGAAGGAGGTCCACATTGGATATTGGATGCAGGCAAAGGAAGGGTGGAGTGTTGAGCTCAAAAACATTGCTACCCACAACCTTGGGGATAGTGTAAGGCCCATAACGAAGTGGGCGAAGCTTCCGATGGGGCCCGGTGAGACACTCCTTATGAAAATGTAACCATACTTTGTCGCCAACCTGAAACTGGTGTGACACCCTCTGTTGATCATGCCGCTGCTTGTACTTAGCATTGGATTTATGAAAAATCTCCTGGACCTATTGACAGATGTCCTGAATCCACTCAATGAATCTGGTGGCTTTGTCTATCGCAGACTGATCAAGGGAAGAGTCTATCTATGCGGTGGAAAGAGGAAGTGCAACATCAATGGGTCCCAAGGGTTGGAATCCCAGACCCACCTGAAATGGGTTATGGTCGGTGGAACTATGGAGAGCCCTGTTGTAACTGTGTTGGACATATGGGAGACTCTCGTCCCATGTATGCGGATGATTAGAATTGTACATGTCTAGGATGTGCACAGTCATTTGATTGACTACCTCTGTTTGGCCATCGGTTTGGGGGTGGAAAGCAGTGGATTTTATGAGTTTGGTGTCCAACAGAGACTAGAGACTCGACCAAAATGTGATGAGGAACCTGTTGTCTCGGTCAAAGATGATGGTCTGTGGTATCCCAAACTGGACCCACACTTGTTCGAAGAAGAGCTTGGAAGTATCTATTGCTGTGACATTCTTCTTACAGGTTGTGAGGATGGCCATCTTCTAAAACTGATCAACGACCATAAACACACATTCATTTCCTTGTTTAGTGGACGACAAGCGAGAAATGTAATCCATTGATATGGATTCCCAAGGCTTCTTGAGAATAGGAAGAGGGGTGTATAATCCTTGCTTCTTGATGGATGGCTTGGAAATGGCACAAGAAGTGCAAGATATGATATACTTGCTGACATCCTGTCAAAGTTTTGGCCAATAAAAATGTTTATGAAGAACGAACACAGTTTTCTCTATGCCAAAATGTCCTACCACCCAACTGTAGTGGGCTTCCCAAATCAACTTTGCATGCTCACTTGTAGGAGCACAGAGATGAACCAGGTGGCATAAGATTTATTCCTGAATGTGAAAATCGGTGACAGTTGCACCAATACCCAATAGTTGATAGGTGGTGGTGAAGTCCAGATCTTGCTGATAAAATTGGGGCCACTCATATGCTTCATGTCCACAGGAATGGAGCATAGTGGTGACTGCAACCATAGGAGGTCGACTGAGGTAGTCAAAAAAATGATTGGAGATAAATGTCTTACACTTGATGTTGATATGGAACCTTTGCAGGTAGGTGGACCACTTCTGATGGTGGTCATTCTGTAATTTCCCGCATGTTTGTATGAACTACAGAGGCTTGTGATCAATGTGTATGAACGTCTCTTTCTCCATAATGTAATTTTTCCATTGACGACATGCTTGCACAATGGAATACATTTCCTTGTCATAGGTGGGGTATTTCCAGACAATATCAGAGAGTGTCTCACTATGGTATGCCACTGGATGCCTGTGCTGAGTGAGAACTGTGCCCACAACATAGTCAGATGCATCAGTCTCAATCTTGAATGGTTGTTGCACATCTGGCAAGGAGAGTACTGGAGTTGAGCATAAGCGATGATTTAGATCATCGAATGCTCGTTCATGTTCCATCCCCCACACGAAATTGGCCCTACCACCGCCCTTGGTCACCTGGCTGAGGGCCCATGCAATATGGGAGAATTCCAACATGAACCGTCAGTAGAAGTTGGCTAGTCCCAAGAAGCTCCGAAGCTCGGTTAGTGTGTTCAGGGATGGCCAGTCACAGATGAATTGGATCTTAGCTGGATCAACATGTACCCCATGCTCATCAACAATGTAGCCCAAGTATTGGACCATGTTCATGCCAAAAGAACATTTTTCCAAGTTGGCATAAAGCTTGTGCTGCTGCAGAGTGCTCAAAACCTGTTGAATATGTCGCATGTGCTCCCCCCACATTCTGTTGAAGATGAGGATGTCATCCAAATATACTACGACAAAGGAGTTGGTGAAGGTTCTGAATACATCATCCATCAACCTCATGAAAGTGGCTGGTGCATTTGTTAAGCCAAAGGGCATGAATAGCCATTCGTAGAGACCTTATTTAGACTTGAAGGTTGTCTTCCATACATTAGTTGGTTCGAAGGGAACTTGGTGGTAGCCAAAATTTAGGTCAATATTGCTGAAGAATTTCCCCCCCTTGAGTTGGTCAAGAAGGTCATCAATCCTGGGAATCGGTTAACGGTTCCTGACTGTGATTTTGTTTAAGGCTCTGTAATCAATGCAGAGTCGCCAAGTCCTGTACTTCTTCTACACCAGTACAATCGGGCTTCCACAAGGGGAGGAGATGGGTTTGATGTGCCCCTTTTGAAGAAGATATTGGATCTGACGCTTAATTTTGTCATTTTCCACCAACGAGTGTTGATAGTCTGGTCAATTAGGTAGAGGTGCGTCGGGGGTTAGATCAATTGGATGCTTGACTTGGAAGTGTGTCAGTACCCCTATAGGTGAGAAGAAGATGTCTCTGTATTCTTCCAACATCCCATCCACTTTCTTCTGATGCAAAGAGAGGCTCTATGTAGAGGCCACGGATGTGGCAACGACCTTCTACTTACTGTGAGCATGGATCACAAAGAAGACGAACTTCCCAGTCTATCAAAAGACCTCACTGCATTGCTTAGTAAAGATTAAAGAAATAACAGTAGGCGGCGCTACATATGGGATCCTATACAATTGTCTACCCAAAGTAATAATAACACTGCGAGGTCTTGACTCATACACATCATGACACTTCCACAAATATGGTTGTTGTAAAAGAACATCAAAAACTTCAAGGGGAGAAATATCACACAGTACCTCATCTTTGAAAGGCTTGATGCCATAGGGAAGACGACACTATTGGCTGACACAAAGATATCTTCCTTGGCGAAGCCAGCTGATGGTGTAGGGCTGTAGGTGCGGTGTCCTTGGCAGTTCCAACTGCTTGACGACCTCTGCTGAAATTAGGTTCTTCTGACTACCGCTATCGATAATGAAATGAAGTGGAGCCCCCTTTACCCACATCTACGAGTGAAAGACGCATTCCCCTTCCTCTGATTCTTATGGATTTCTTGGCCTGAATTTGGCGGTAGCGACAGTGGAATTAGGTTCAACATCAATAATCTACTTCCCTCCTTCAGGATTTGACTCAGAATCAGAATCGACCTCTGAATTGGAAGCCTTCATCTCGACCACGAGGGACTGCTTGAAGCGACATTCTTCGGTTTTGTGCCAAGGAATTTTATGGTATTCACACCACTTTCCCATGTCCTTATTTGTCTTCTCATTTCCCTTCTTGTGTTGCGGCTTGGACTGGTTGTCCTGAGGGAGGCTATCTCAACTTGGTCCCTTGCTATGTGGGTCGGGGATGTCTTTTCCCTGATTCGAGTGAGGGGTTTGCATATCCAAACTCTTTCCTTTTCTGCTTAAATTTCTTCTCGATCTTGACAGTGTATCTATAAGCCGTGCTCAATGAGGCAATGTCCAGGAACTCCATTTCTGTTTGAATGTATATATGCAAACAATTGTGGTATTTGAGCACCAGATGATGCTCAAAGTCTTTGATACCCAATTTGGTGTGTAGGGTATGGAAAATATTGGTGAAATCCAGTAATGTCTGGTCCCTTTCTTGACGTAGGGTGGTATATCTAGTGTACTGGTTGATCCAGGTGGATATTGGTGTCCACCCACCTATTCCACTTGGACCCCCACCATTCCTTCTTTCATTTTTTCAGTTTTCGCACAGTTTACTATTTTTAGCAGTTTTTCGGGTCCTGAACTTCCGGGGCCATTTTGAGGCCCTAAACGATGTTTTTTTGGGTATGTTTCTCTCACAAAATAGCATCTAACAATGCTATTTTGTCTTGAGTGTTGTATGCCTCGGATAGATCTTTCCAACGAGCTATCATACGCCTAAAATGAAGATTGTATGCAAAAGTTACGATCTCGGGAAGTTGATGCACCAACTTACCCAAACGGGGCCCACATGATTTTTGGCGCTTCATCTCCCAGGGTTAGGTTTTTGGATGTATATAACTTTTGACATTCCCATTTATTGTAGAAGGGCCTTCAGAGCCTCATTGTAATCATCTTCTTGCGAATGCGAGTAGCGGTCACATCTCTTCTCAGAGATAAGCTACCAGCGCCCTAGCTAGTTTATTTCCATTCTGTCTGTAAGCATATTTCAGTCATTTGTTATTAATGAAATGAAGTCTTATTTCCACTGCATCTCTGTGTTTATGTGTATTTCTATATTTCATTTTGTTCCTACATAAATCCGGATCAGTGGTATCAGAGCGGTCTGCTCGTTCTCGATCCTTCTTTGCATGTCCCCAACGAGATCGGGGTATAAGGAGTTGGGGCTCGATCTGGTTGAACCTTTGCAAGATCAGCCTCGCAAACCCCAATGATCGCCCATGGGGGAAGAAAAGAAAGATGAGGGAGCAGGAGATCCTATCAAAATGTTGCTCGAGGAGGCTCTCGAGAAACAAAGGAACGCGATGATGGACAACTTTGCCTAGATTCTTCAACGGATTCCGACTGGCGGTGCATCGACATCTAGAAGCCACTCTGGAGGTGCCACTCCTTTTAAGGTACAAGTAAACTTTGACATCCCCATATTTGATGGCCAAATAGATGCATATGCCGTATATAGATGGTTGAATCTATTAGAAGGATATTTCTCGGTTCATGACTTTTTCGACCGAGAAAAAATTATTTTCGCACTCCTCAAAGCCACCCCCCATGTCAAGGACTGGTGGGAAACCTACTCGGAGCAAGAGGGAGAGGGAGAACCCTCTTTGTTCTCAGCCACACCCACTTGGAATTCTTTCTGAGACGCCATCAAGGAACAATATTATCCCGTGGGGAGCTATGAGGACAAATACATACAATGGACTATGTTGCGGCAGCAAAGGGACCAAGATGTGCATGAGATGACAAATCTGTTTCATACCCTACGGACAAAGTTGGGTATCAAATATTCAGAGAAACATTTGGTGTTAAAGTACCACAGTTGT
>ML796034.1:44716-55434 GCA_009831015.1 Picea engelmannii
GTAGCGGTCACATCTCTTCTCAGAGATAAGCTACCAGTGCCCTAGCTAGTTTATTTCCATTCTGTCTGTAAGCATATTTTAGTCATTTGTTATTAATGAAATGAAGTCTTATTTCCGCTGCATCTCTGTGTTTATGTGTATTTTTGTATTTCATTGTGTTCCTACATAAATCCGGATCACTGGTCCTCGTAGCTTCCAACATGGTAATACCGTTCTTTAATGGTGTCCCAAAAGGAATCCCATGTAGGGGCCACCACAAAAATTTCAGATTCCTCTACAACCCTTTGCTCAGAGTAAGTATCCCACCAGTCTTTAACATGGGGAATGACCTTGAGGAGTGAAAAAGTGATCTTTTCCCTATCAGAAAAATTGTGGACCAAAAAATACCCTTCGAGCAAATTCAACCATTTATCTACAACATCCACATCTATCAGTCCTTCAAATAATGTAATATCAAAATTTACATGTACCTTGAAGGGGGTTGCATGGCTGCTTGATGAAGATGCCTCTCCTATGGGAAGCCGTCAAAGGATCTGCAAGAATTTGTCCATCATTTCATTCCTTTGTCGCACGAGGGCTTCTATTGGGCTCTAAAGATGTCCTAAAAACAACCTCTATGCATCAACCAAAGGTAGGTGCTGGCACAAGCGTTTTACTTATCGCCTACGTAGGTTCTTACCTTCCATTTTCAATACCCATCCTCCAGAGATGCAACACCTGTAAAGGAACGACAATCGTAAAGGGAACGACAGTTGTTCTATTCAAAGGAACAACAATCGTAAAGGGAACGATAGTTGTTCTATTCAAAGGAACAACACGACCTGCAAAAGGAACAACAATCGGAACAAAAGGAACAATAGTCGTTACATTGGGCTGAACTAATGTTGAATTAATTGCATTGTAGTATTTACCCAACTATCTAATTTGTCAACCCAGGGTTCATAAACTGACGAAGCAGACGCAAAGTATATGCAAGATTGAAGCGGGACTAATCTAATCTAATGTTTAAACTACAACTGAAATTGAATCATTAATCTAACACACGACTGAAATGGAATCATTAATCTAGCACAGGACTTGGAATTGAAATTAATCTAGGAATGAGAAATTGCATGAAGGAATTAATCTAGAAATGGAGAACTACATGAAGGAAAAGCAAGTACAACATGTGAAGAGTTAAATAACAAAACAACATATGTGAGCTCACACCAATGAAGGAATCTTCTATTACAATAACCAAATCAATCTTCATAACAAAATAATAAAAKCATGAAAACCAAAACCATGAATCAAAGCTAAGAATCCCTTTCTCTTTTGAATCCTAATGACTACTCTAATTCTCTACTTACAACTGATTGAATTCTAATTGCTCCTAATTGAATTCTCATGAAGAGAGAGCACTCTCTTTTATACATGAGATCCTTGAAGATAAGATAACCATCTCATTATTACAGATCCACTTTTCTCTTAACCTATTTCTCATTATTACAAAATATAATCCCTTTAAATCCTCACACATATCTCTCATATATCTTAGATAAGATATTCCAACCAAATCTCCATGATCTTCTCCTTGGAATGGGCTTGAATTATCTCCTCAAATAATTAAATGGTGGAGGAAGTATTCGAGAAGTCCTTTGAATTAATCCTTCACATATTCCTACACATTACAAAGCTCACACATGTTTGAGATATATATGAAAACATGTCAATTTTCTAACATTTAATCACAAATTCCCTTTTAATACTAAAATGAATAAAGTGGAGAACAATAAGGTGAAACCCGAGTATATTTATGGAAATGATATCGTGGAAGGTTAATGGGGCGATGAAATGTGAAGAATGATGAAGGGAAAGATGGATGAAAATATGACATTTCTGAGCCCCAACAGCTTCCTCGAGCAACATTTTAATAGGATATCATGCTCCATCATCTTTATTTTCATCCCCCATGGGTTTTTTTCGGGCTCAACATGACTGATCTTGCAATGGCTTGATTGGTTCGAGTCCCAAATTCTTGTAACCAGATCTTGTTGGGGACATGCACAAAGAAAAATAAATGAAGAGAAGACCGCTCTGATACCACTGATCTAGATTTAGGAGCAGAACAAAATGATTAACAGATTGAATACAATAAACACAAAGATATGAAGAATAACACATATATCCAGTGAAAAATATCTTCTATTAAATAATGAAATAGGTTGACACTGTAAAACTGTAGAACTAAAACACTTGGTCGAATGGTGGTAGTTATTTCTGAGAAGAGATGTGGTTGTTGCATGCATCCGTCTGAGCATAATGGATTACAATGATGCTCCATAGGCCTTTTTGATATTACTCATGAATGAAAAAACCCTATACATCCAAAAACCTAACCTTAGAAGGTGAAACACCAAAAGTCATGTGGGCAAGTTGGTGTAAGTTGGTACCTCAACTTCCCAAGGTCATAACCTTTGCATATGACCTCTGTTTTAGATGCGTGATAGCCCATTGGAAAGGTATTTTAGAGAGCTACACATTCTTCCATCAAAATTTTACTCTCTCTACAATTTGACTATGATGAGCCAAAAAAACAATGTTTAGGGCCCCAAAACGACCCTGGAAGTACAAGAAGATGTGTTGACATGAAAACATACAAAATAAGTCAGTTGGATTAGGCGAGAGGCCACGTGTATCCACCTGGAGGATGTGTGGGGCTTCAGACAACCCCAAAAGTGTATAACCCACAATTACAAAGCAGTACAGAAGAATGTGTTGAACAAAAACAAACACGAGGATCCAGTTGGAATAGGTGGGTGGCCACCAATATCCATCTGGATCATTCTGCCTATGTTCTTTTTGATTTATTTGCCTCTTGAATTTATGTTTAGATAGCATCATGGGATGGGAACTTCTAGGATACGATCATTCACCCTTAACGATCCCAGAGGATCCTTGAGTGCTTTGTTGGCTTGCTTTTCTGCCACCATGTCGTTTTTGCGTAGGATGTGATGCAACATGATTTTAATCGAAGCTACTTTAAACTAGATTCATTAGAAGATGGAGGCCAATTCCATGTCTTTAGGGAGAGAATTGCATCTCAAATGAGAGATACTTATCTTTGAGTCACCAAGGATTACAAGGGAATATACTCCTTGTTGCTTTGCTAGCCTCAATCCCTGTAGTAATGCATAGGTTTTAGCCTGGTTGTTAGAAGCTTGTCCAATATTCCAAGAAAATAGAGTTTGTATTTTTCCTCCCGGGAAAAAGATAGCCCCACTCAATTCTACCACCCCTGCACATAGACAATACAGATTTCAAAACTATAATTTAAACAAATAAAATCAAAATTTAAATGAGCCCATTTATTTTTCTCAAAAATAAATGAGAGCTTGTTGTGGACACAACACCTTACAAATGACATGCTAAGCTTTAAAAAGATTATAAAAGCTTATTATCAAACACAACCTTCATCATGGAAATCATTTTCCATCAATTTTCTTTTAAATATTAAACTATGAAAATCAATTTTTTGCATATAGTTGAACTCTAAAAATATTGTAATAACTCATTATCAACCATCATCATGGAAATCATTATCCATCAATTTTCTTTTAAATAATAAACTATAATAACCCGTTTTGAAGTATATGAAGTCTCCCATACCCCGTGGATTAAAAAATCGATGACCCACCCGTAATCCTACCCAACTTAACAAAACTTCCCATTACACCATAAAATAAATCATCAACAAAAACCATTCCTCCACTTCCACCTGATTTGATCTCCATCTCGGAGGTTCCCAACGATCCTCCATGAATTTTCCAAAGGATCCTATATTTCCACTAACTTTTCCATTCCCAAGGCCACAACTTTATATATTTACTCCCCCACCCCCTCCATGTACAATTCCTATGGCCATGATCGACCTTATGGATAACGTTGGAGTAACTCTTGAGTCTTAAGGACTTTTGTGTGAAAGGATTACAAACATAATAAACATTGGCATAGAACCCATTAAAATAGCTCCCTACATAAAATAACAAATAAGGAGTTTAGTATATTAAATTTTACTTAAGGTGTAATTTTAATTTATATTATATTGGATAAATTTATTTTATTTTTTAATTTATATTATACTGGATAAATTTAAATTTTTTACTGAATTTTTTTTACCAATCAAATAAATGTTTTATATGATTCATTAATTTAAAAATAATTAGATGTTAAAAATGAGCAAAAATTACTAAAAGAAAAATTACATGATCAAAGTTCCCTCAATTAAAAATAGTAATAAAATTCTTGTAAAAATTTAGGAAGAATATCCATAAAAGAAGGTTGAATTGGTCCACTTGTTTTTTTTTCTTTGCTAGCGTGTCAATGACCCATGGGACTAGCCTGCGGCTGAGAAACTGTGACCCGGGGGCATCTAACCTGTCAAAGCTCAGGGATCACACCTGGCATGGGCCACACCAACCTTTATCATGGTTGGAGTTTTTGGTGTCTCCTCCCGATAACAGTGGGTTTCAAACCTGGGTCGCCATGTAGAATGAGGCCCCTCAAAACCGAATGCTCTATCGATATTTGACAATTGGTCCACTTGTTAACTTACCCCCATTATTATTATTAAAATTATAGTGCTAAGCAACTAAAATTATAATTAAGACTTACAAATAGTGTAATATTCCAAATATAAAATAGTATGCAGAACATAAATAATTAGCTAGAAATGGCAGATAAACAATGATATAACCAAAACTATACCACAATAATACCAGAATAACACCAGAAAGAGGAATTTGATTACTGATAGCAATGTTCACTTGCCTCTTCGAGGGGGCAACCTCCAACAGAAAAGAGCTTTATTACAATAATATCCAAGACAAAACTTATCATACCCTCTACTCCTATTTATACTAAATATGTCTATCCAAAAGAACAATCTAAAGGAAGATCCTTCTAGAAGCATAATCTTCTATTAGGTCTTCTTACATTTGATTCATTCTTCCTTATTTCCAGGCCTTATTAATATTGACCTTTATTACATGAAAATATATTATTCTACCTACGTGAGGGGTTAGGTCCCTAACATATCCTCCCCCTTAAAAATAGCCTTGTCCTCAAGACTTGAGATGAGGAAATTACTGCAGAATGGTAGTTGGTTCCCAAGTGGCATATGTTGGAGTTGTATCTTTCCACTGGACTAACACTTCCTTGATGGTGAGCTGACGCAGACGATGCTCACGCTGGTCCAAAACTACTTGTGGTTGTATCCAAATGGAGCCTTCTTCGTCCAACTTCAGAAGGTTGGTTTGAGTTTGGCATTTAGTTCCAATCACCTTATTTAAGAAGGAAACATGAAAAACAAGATGGAGCTTAGAATGATTGGGAAAAGCTAACTGATAGGCCACCTATCCCACATGCTTGAGAACGGTATAAGGACCATAAAATTTGGGTGCCAGTTTCTGACAATGGTTAGCCTTAAGGGAATTTTTCTTATAAGGCTGCAGTCGAAGAAAAACTTGATCTCCTTTTGCAAATTGACGTTCAGAGTGAACTTGATCTACTTGTTGCTTCATGCGATTCTAGACCATGTCCAAATTCTCTTTGAGGGTACAAATAATAGCCTCTTGAACTGTAAGCGTTTGGTCAACCACTTGGACCTACAAGACACCTGGCAAGTATGAGAGAACTGAAGGTGGATTTTGTCCATATAACGCTTCAAAAGGAGTCATGCATGTAGTTGTATGGTAAGAAGTGTTGTACCACCATTCAACTAGTGGTAACCATTTAGCCCACTGATTTTTCCTTTCCGACGCAAAACACCTCAAATATGTTTCCAAACACTTATTGACAACTTCAGTTTGACCATCATTATGGGGATGATAAGCTGTGCTGAGATGCAATTGGGTGCCTTGTAGCTTGAATAGTTCTTGCCAAAAATTGCTGGTGAAAGTTGGGTCGTGATAAAAAACAATAGAATGAGACATTCCATGAAGCTTGAAGACCCGATCCATGAAAATTTGAGCCATAGTGGAGGTTGTAAATGGGTGTTGAAGAGCACATAAATGAGCATACTTGGAAAGACGATCAACTACCACCATGATGAATGATTTATTGCCCAATTTAGGTAAGCCTACAATAAAATCCATAGAGATATCCCTCCAAATAGCAGGTGGAATCAAAATAGGTTGTGGTGTGCCAGGAGCTTTGACTGTTTCTCCCTTGTTGCGTTGACAAACATCACATTCTACCACAAAATTACGAACGTCCTATTTCATACCATCCCAGAAAAAAGAACGTTTGACCCGGTCACAGGTTTTGGTAAACCCTGAGTGCCCAACGGTGGGTGTAGCATGAAGCTCAGAAAGTACCGTGGATTTAAGTTTTGATTTTTTACTTAAATACAAACGACCTTTGTATTGAAGCTCATCATTGAGCCAAGAGTACCCTGGGGAAACTGGACAATTGGCCTGCAATTGTTGTATCAGATGCAAAATTTTGGAATCATGTAGCCATTCCTGGAGAATATTTTGGAGCCAATCTGGTACAATGAAGGAGAGAGAAAAAAGGGACCCTTCATCTTCATATTTTCTGGAAAGTGCATCAACAACCACATTTTCTTTTCCTTTCTTGTAAATGATCTCATAATCACATCCAAAGAGCTTAGTCACCCATTTTTGTTGCTCCGGGGAGGAAAGGCATTGTTCTAGAAAATACTTGAGGATTTGATGATCTATCTTAATTTGGAAGCGTTGCCCCAATAGATAAGGGCACCAAAAATCCACGACATGCAGAATAGCCAACATTTCCTTTTCATAGATTGATTTGTCCAAATTTCGCTTTGACAATTGTTTGCTAGTAAAGGCTAAAGAACGACCCTCTTGCATAAGGACTGCTCCAATTCCTTTCCCAAAAGCATTACATTACAAGACAAAGGTCTTTGTGAAATCAGGAAGGGCTAGGACTGGAGTGGTGCACATGGTAATCTTCAAGGTTTGAAAAGCCTGAGTAGCTGCTGGAGTCCAAGTGAAATAATTCTTTTTAAGGAGAGCAGTGAGAGGTGCCACAATCTTTCCATAATTCTTAACAAACTTGCGATAATAACCTGTTAAACCCATAAATCCACACAATCGTTTGAGAGTCTTTGGGTGAGGCCAATCTTGCATAGCTTCAATCTTTTTAGGATCCACCCTGACACTGACCTTTCCAACAAGATGACCCAAGTACTCGACTTCTGAGGCACTAAAAGCACATTTAGATTGTTTGAGGAAAAGTTGGTGCTGAGAGAGTAGATGGAGAACTCAATCCACATGAGCAAGATGAAATGTCCAGGTTTTACTATAGATGAGGATATCATAAAAGAAAACTAAGACAAAATGATGGAGAAAATGACGGAAGACATGGTTCATGAGGCTTTGGAAAGTGGAGGGAGCATTACACAAGCCAAAGGGCATGACCAAAAACTCACAGTGGACCTCATGAGTTCTAAATGTAGTCTTAGGAATGTCCGCCTTGTTCATACGTATCTGGTGGTAGCCAAAACGAAGATCAAGTTTAGTAAAGAACTAGGCACCACTTAATTCATCCAAGAGGTCATCAATGACAGGAATGAGAAATTTGTCTTTAATGGTGAGTTTTTTGAGGGCACATAAGTCATGACACATGAACCAATAAACTTATTTCTTAAGGACCATGACCACATGAGAAGAGTAGGGGCTCGTACTAGGAAGGATAACACCTACGTTGAAAAATTCTTGAACAATTTTCTCAATTTCACTTTTTTGGGAAAAGGGTTGACAATAGGGACGGATATTGGGAGGAAGACTTCTGGGGACAAGCGGAATGGAATGATCATGAACACCATGGGAAGGAGGGAGTCCCTAGGGAGTGGAAAAAACCAATTGATGTTAAGAGAGGATGGATTGGAGGTCCTGCGACACAGAGGGTGTCTCAGTGGCTTGAATGACATGGAGTTGTGCAATGATGCCCGAATGACCTTTTTTGAGCAGATTTTCCATGCGATGGGAACTAATGATCTCCGGGAAACAGATGGTGATGCCTTGGAACTTTTATTGTTGTCCCTCCTGGTTGAATTGCATGGTTAATTCCTTAAAATCCATGAGAATGGGACCCAAATTCCTTAGCCATTCTACACCCAAAACAATGTCACAATCGCCCATGTCGATAGCAAACATATGAGATTTCATGTGGTACTGACCAATTTGGAGACACACATTTTCACAACGCCCTCCACATTTCATGGACCCGCCATTGGCAATCATGATTTGAAAATTATTGATGGCACATATATAGAAATTAGTTTCTTGGGCAATGTGGCGATAAATAAAATTATGGGTGCTTCCACTATCAACAATAATGATGACCTTCCTATGCTTAATGTAACCAATTAGTTTGAGGGTTTGGGGAGAAAAGAATCCAATGAGATCATTTAGGGGAACAACCGGTTCTACTTTAGGAGGGTCTGAGGGAGGGGTCATGTCAGTGGGTTCAGGTGACATGGCCACAAGGGGAGCCTCAACATTGTCTTCCGGAACATCCTCTGAGATGGACATAAAAAAATTTTGTTCCTTACACTTGTGCCCAGGAAAATATTTTTCATCACAATTATAACAAAGGAATTTGAGTTTGCATTCAACCATTTCTACCCTAGTCAATTTTTGGATCTTAAGTGGAGTAGGAGGAGTGGCAATGACTGGTTTAGTGCAAGGAATAAAGGAGGGTTTTCGGTTTTGAGAAGAGACAACCTGTTGTGCTTCCTTATCTCTTTTAGCAGCGTCCACCCAACTATGATGTCGATCCATGGGGACATGGGCACATATCTCATCCTTGAGGCCATTGATAAAACATTCTCGAAAAAAATCATCAGACATGGCCTTTGTACGGAAAGCCAATCACTCAAAAGCAACTATAAAGTCTTCCACTGTGCCAGATTGTTTCAAGTTTTTCAAATGGCCTAAATGGTTGGTGTCAGTGTCAAAGAGTTCATAAAGCTCTGCCACAAAGTGTGTCCAAGCCACATACCCTTAGAGAGTATTTTTTCTCCATTGCCACCATTGCCAACGTTCTTGATCTAGATGGAGAAAACCATAACAGAGTTTGGCGAACTCATCTATAATGCCATACAAAGAGAAATAATGTTCCATTTGAGTTACCCAGCAAGTGGGACCCAAGCCATCAAGTTTGGTCACATCCAAACGTAGAAGGCATAGGTCACGCTGAAAGTGAAGGGGATGAAAATTATGGGAATGAGACAAAGTTTCACCTTTGGTTTGTAAAGGTGGGTCAGATGAGGGAATATTTGCAGGGATATGAAGCTGGGCGTAGATCATCATAGTGAAGGAGACAAGCTGGGTATTGAAGGCTTCAAGCTGGGTAGCGAGGTCTTTTTTGAGGTCCTCTATTTTGGTGTCGATGGAGGAATGCATGTTTTTATTGACGGTGGCAACATTGACATTGAGTTGTCTCACTTCTTGTTGGATTCTGTGAAATTAGAGTGCAAGGAATTGAAGTGAGCTTCCAAGTCTTGGCTACGAGTGTGGGCCATGATGAAGAGGGAACACGAAAAGGGGCGGGTGGGACCACACAAAAAATGGGTTATGGGTGAAGTGTATCATAACGATTAGGGAAATGAGTGGAATCCAATGGGATTAAGCCCAAATAAGGGTGTTGGGTCCACGAGAAAAAAAATTGCTGAAAAATGATAGGTATGACTGCGATAAGGGCGAAGAGAGGAATCCAACAAGATAGGTCTCAAATAATGGTGCCAACAGGATCTAGAATCTCGTGGAGTTATATTCCGATCTGAAGAATACTGCAGTGATGAAATGCCCAAATGCTTAACAGGAAGAAATGTGTAGTAATTTCACAACCCGAATGCAGGAGACACAGTTGCATGGCAATAGATCTTGTTTGTTTTGTTTTTGTTTCCGTCCCAAGGGTTAGGGTATTCAAGGGTTCTACACACAAGGGTTTTCCCTGTGCTATAACTCTCTGATATATGTGTAGGGTCCAACAATAGTATTCGACCCAATATCTCAGGGCACCAACTAAGGAGGCTAGACCGTGCCCTTAGCCGTACTACCTGACTATCCAGGTACTAGAGAGTATCTTCCTGAGTGTTGTTCTCGGTGGCATTATAACAGTCAGGCGACCGATCAATTTATATATGGAGGGATTCAGGAGATCTAGGCCGATCTGTATACAGGTGTTGTCTGATGCACTACCACTTGAAGGGGTATCGACATGGGTTACAAGGGTGGCCAATAGATGTGCTCTTAAGTACCACTTGTATTTCATGCGTGTATGAATCCTCGACTGCGGGTTTATGCACGTAATGACAGATCTATGTAGCTTAAAGACGTTAGAATACGTCTCTACCCTGAAAAAAAATTAACCCACAATGTTTTGTCGAGGAATGTGCTCTGATACCACTTGTAATATTTCAAATATAAAATATTATGTAGAACATAAATAATTAGCTAGAAATGGCAGATAAACAATGATATAACCAGAACTATACCAGAATAATACCATAATAACACCAGAAAGAACACTTTGATTATTGAGAGAAATGTTCATTTGCCTCTTCGAGGGGGCAACCTCCAACAGAGCAGAGCTCTATTACAATAATATCCAAGACAAAACTTCTCATACCCTCTACTCCTATTTATACTAAATATGTCTATCCAAAAGAACAATCTAGAGGAAGATCC
>ML796034.1:60714-76110 GCA_009831015.1 Picea engelmannii
AGTCTCCTCTCTCAGAATACAATATTCACCATCAACCATAGCCGCGATACATTTCCCTCATAAAAGAGGGTTGCCTTCTAGGGCAAAAAATCCTAACATAATCTCTACCGTTAGATCTGCGACCTTATAATGAATGGTCCAGATTTACAATGAAATTACAATATACTTTTACAAGGCAATTTTTGCTTCGGGGGCTTCGCCCCCGAATCCCCGCTGGGGGCCCACTTGCCTCCAGACCCCCCAGCCGGGGGGATAGCCTTCCCGGACCCCGCAGAGGGGGTACCCCCTTTGCACTCCCCCACGTGGAAGAGTGTACATACTTATGGGGTGTAAATAATTCATGGGGTATAAACACGGCTGAAAGCAAGGACCTCTGAATCAGGAAGATAATCAGGCTCCACAACCAACAGAAATTGGATGGAAGGTGACAAAATGAGATAAAGTTCAAATTGGGTTTGATCCTTGAATAGGTAGTAAATGCCTACATACATTACCTCTTGGGATGATCTAGAATCTCAAAAGTAATTGTGAATTGGGAGAGATCTACAAATTGACATTAATAATGGCTCTCCTAGGAGGAATTGGGATTGAGTAAAGAATTTGTTGAAAACTAGAAGGTCTATCTCAAGGTGCTCAAAGACAACAATGTTAAAATTAGAGAAGATGATGATCAGTTGATTTGGTCCCCTGATCCAACAAGATCATATGTACTTCAGAAAGACACAAAGAGTTGGTAGAGGAAGGTTCAGATGGACAACAAGCTTGGTGGTGGAAAATTATTTTGAAACTAAAGTGCCCATCCAAAAATAAAATTTTCATGTGGCTAATTTTAAACAAAAAGTCTCCTACATAGGAGGTTCTCCAAAAAATGAATCTTAATAATTCATGTTGGTGCAATTTATGTAAATAAGTAGATGAAACCATAGTCCATCTAATTATGACATGTTCCTTCACTAAAGAGGTCTGGAAAGAAGTGGAATTAAATGTATGGGAAGGAGATGTAGAAGAAGCCTTTAGATCTTGGTATCCCAATAAGAAAACAAAGAAGACTAAAGTCCTTCTCCTAAACATAGCTTATTTTGAAACTAAAGTGCCCATTCGAAAATGAATTTTTCATATGGCTAATTTTAAACAAAAAGTCTCCTACATAGGAGGTTCTTCAAAAAAATGAATATTAATCGTTCGTGTTGGTGCAATTTATGTAAATAAGTAGACAAAATCACAGTCCATCTAATTATGACATTTTCCTTCACTAAAGAAGTCTGGAAAGAAGTGGAATTAAATGTATGGAAAGGAGAAGATGTAGACAAAGCCTTTAGACCTTGGTATCCCAATAAAAAACAAAAAAAACTAAAGCCCTTCTCCTAAACATAGCTTAGAGAGTATGGATTTTTAAGAATTTGGGTTTATTTGAAGGAAAAAGAGACTATCCCACTCAAACCTATGATTGTGTCTCAATATCACAAATTCTTATCCATTGGTGGAGAAAAAACAAACTAGACAAACTCATAGAAAAGGTAATAGACAAGGCTATTCATTCCTTGGGAATATTTTGATGAAGCTTAACATTGAAATCCCCCTAAATGATCGAACAATATTGGTGGCATCTTTGCAATTTCTTTCCACCGCGAAGAGAAGTTTGTGTCTTTTTGAAACTCCCACATAATCACCGTTCTCAACTCCCCCTCGTCTAAATTATCCATTGTTACTACCGCCACAAATAGAACCCTCGATCCGCAGGTGAAGAGCTGATAAAACTGAAAATCCCCAGGAGGCGGCAACGGTGCAAAGAAGAACGTGCCCTCTCGCATGTTGAAACCCATAATCCTATCCAACGAAACAAAATGGCACATGCCCGTCAGACAATAAAAGAAATCATCAGCAAAAACCATTCCTCCACTTTCTTCCCACGTAATGTCCAACATAATCTCAATCTCTGGTAGGTGCCCAGAGATCCTCCATGACTTTTCCAGAGAATCGTAGATTTCCACTACGGTTCCATTCTCGGAGTTCCCCAGGGCCACAACATTATATATTGACTCCTCCCTTCCCTGTACAATGTCTACGGCCATGACTGATTTTATGGATAACGCTGGGGTAACTCTTAAGGACTTCTGTGTGAGAGGATTACAGACATAGAACCCACTGAGAAAATGACCGACTAAAAATAGCCCCACTGCTGAATTGTACAACTTATAATTCCCTGAGATATTTATGCAAGAGGTCTTCCATCTTTCAGAGCGGAAGCAAAAAACCAAACTAGCCATCTTGATGTCTACATTACTTCCAACCAGAAATAACTTACTGTTGGGAGGCGCCTCAGACCACTGCGTCGTGATAAATTTGGTTGAAGAAAAGAGTGCGTTCCATTGTTTACAGACGCTGCGAGTGTTGACAATTAGGAGTAATTATTTCCAAGTTGGTTCTCCAATATTCTAGCCCCTAATTTGTCTCTACTGCTAGCTGTACAGATAGACTAGAATTACTAAAATCCCTGAAAATATGTGATTGTATCTCGACAGCTATAGTTTCCTTATAGATAGTCAATCAGTCCTAAACTATAGGATCAAAAAGCTTTGTACAGTGGCTATTTATGCCCAGCCAGTAATAGAAAAAATAATAAAGGAGTATTCTCCTCACAAACTCTGTATTTCTGTATTTTTGACTGCGAGATCTACACAGGGATTGCAATGGCAGCGACGCTAGTATCTTCTTTTTCAAATCCCCGTTAAATCAGACCAAGGAGAGAGAACCTGAAGCTGAGATCTTCCCTCAAACCAATCAAAAACAATCTTTGAATCCCTAGCCACCATAATCTCAGAGCTGTGAAGATAAGAGGCAAAGGATAAAAGTCCCCAAAGGGCAAGAAGTTCATCTTTAATGTTACTTACAGGACCAATAGCTAGAAATAGTCTGTAGTAATGACACCCATTCAGCCTTAATACTATACCAACACTACATTTACCTCTTGCAGCAACACCACACCATCGAAAAATCCAATCGGCCTCTGATAAAAATATATAGGATTAAGAAACAAATCATATCCATCGAAAAATCCAATCGGCCTCTGATAAAAATATATAGGATTAAGAAACAAATCATATGGAGAATCTGTATAGTCACTTGGAAATTCTTTAATAGCACACACAATTCTGAGATAAAGAACATGTTCATTCCTAGAGAAAATCTTCGAAAAGGATTTTGTTCCTGTAACACCAAATTCGCCATAAAACTACAAAAGGAACAACTCTATGATGTGGAAAGGTGAGAAACCATTGTAAAATATTCTCGCTCAGATTCATTTTAGACCATAAACCAGAAAGTTTGAGAAGCCCACAAACCTCCTTCACAAGAGATCAATAAGTTCTCGGTAGATTCCTCATTATTGAGACATAAAGGACAGACAGAGGGTCATATGCCACCTATTTTTTTTATAATTGACACCAATAAGAATTCGATCATTCAAACAAAGCTACACGCATAGTATTTGTTTTAATGGAGCTTTCACTTTCCAAATTACTTGATACCACTAGACAGACTGAAGCTATAGAACAGTGTTGTGAAACTAATGCTTCGTGGGCCATCTTTGGCGAGACAGTGCCAGATGCATGATTCCAAGACCAAATAAGAGAGTCGCATACCTCCTTAAGACGACATCATTCCTTCTTAGATTCATTATATAATTCCTCCATTCCAGTGCAAGAGATCCCTCCATATTCAAATCGGAAGCGTCCAACCAATCATGAGAACCCGAAAGATTGTATTGTGAAAAATGTGATATGTGAGCAATAGTGTAAATCTGCATAGAAGACAGATGTGCTAGCAGATATGGAGATAATTTATATGAGGAGCCACATCCAATAAAAGGATCTTGCCCAACCAATACAAGCTTTCCATTCCCTATAGACCAATCCAACCAATTCTTAAGAAGAGGCAGAGAGTCTAAAAGGTTTCTCCAAAAATTTGAAGCCAAGAGAGTCGGGGACTGTTGCAGAGGTAACCAGAAATCCAAATCCATACCTTTTAAATATTTCTTCAATATAATTTTACTCCACAGTCTAGTTCCAAAGAGAGCACGCCACAGAGACTTTGTAGCCAATCCTCTTGTAAACGTGTTGATATTACGAATGCCCCATCCATCGTAGGATTGTGGTTTGCTTATCAAGTCCCAACTAGCAAGATGATAGCCTGAGGGCTTCTTTAATCCTTTCCATAGAAAGTT
Organism: Picea engelmannii; assembly: GCA_009831015.1. NCBI lineage: Eukaryota > Viridiplantae > Streptophyta > Pinopsida > Pinales > Pinaceae > Picea > Picea engelmannii. The sequence goes on from ML796034.1 coordinate 64,937, forward strand.
TGATGAGATCTGCCTGAAGGAAGTAAGAATTTTTCCTGGAACTTTTTTCAAAGTAAGCCAATAGACTGGTAGATTTTGAAGAGAAGAAAAGAATTTAGAAATACTAGTCTACCTCCCATAGAAAGCCATTAAAAGGTCCAGTGTCCTAAATTTTTTTCTAACTTCTGAACCAACCATTTCCAATCTACAACCCTATAATCATTCGGCGTCAAATTGAAACCAATGTACCTCAAACCATTTTCTAAGGGAAATAAAGGAATCCCGAACATATCTTCAAAGATGGACAGCGTGTAAGATTCCAGATTGTTATATAGGAAAGCAGATTTTTGAAAGTTAACCTCCATTCCATAAGCTTGACAAAATAAATCTAAAATGTGTTTAAAATTTTTCCATTCTCTAAAAGAATCAATCCCAAGAATCAACACATCATCCAGATGTGTTAATGCAACTCTTTTTGCTACTTTGAGACCAGAGAATTTACCTTCAAGGCAAGATATTTTAATCATCCTACTGAAAGCCTCCACGGCTAAAAGGAACAATAAAGGGGATAATGAGAAGCCTTGTTTTAAACCTCTTTTCCCTTTAAAATAACTTATTGGAACACCATTGACCAAAACTGCATAATTTGAACTAGCAACACATTCCATTATCCACTAAGTTACTTCCCACTTCAGTCCAACTTGAATCAACAACAGCTTAAAAAAAATTCCAGCTCACCCTGTCATAGGTTTTTTAAGATCCAACTTTAGAATTAAAGTCTTCAATTTCTTAGTCTTTGCAGAATGAAGTCTTTCATGTGCAAGACATACAACATTAAAAATTAGCATGTCCTTTAGAAAAAAAATTGTTCTTCCATGTTACAAGTAGCTAACTTATATTTAATCCTAAAAAAAATTATTTTTTAAATGACTTTATAAATAAAGTTACATAATGGTATAGGCCTAAATTCACTGAAGGAAACTGGCTTGGATTCTTTCAGAATGAGAGCCATAAAAGTTGCATTAAGGAAACCACTCACATTTCCAGTAGTCTTTGATTACTCAACGACTGCAAGAAGGTCCTTCCCCAACAAATCAACGAAATGGTGAAATAACTCCTGGGTCCACCCATCGGGCCCATGACTTTTTTCCTTAAGCATGATCTCAACAATATGTTCCAACTCCAGGTGATTTGTCTTCCCAAGAAATCACTTTCTTCATCTAAGAAAAACCTTGGAATCTCTTTTATAACTTGTAGTTGGGATAAGATATCTTCATTGTCCTTGGCTTTGAAGAGGAACTTGAAGTAATTATAATTTTCTTCTCCTATCTCATCCTGACTAGATTGTTGATTCCCATTCATATCTAGAATTCCTCATATAGTATTTGTCTTCTTCCTACTTTCTGCAAATTTGTGGATTTTTTTTTTGTTTCTATCTCCACTTTTGATCCAAATTGCTCTACTTTTGAGGCACCAAGCCTCTTCCTCCAGTCTAAGGAGATCCTCCTTCCTTCTTACCAAAAAATTGATTTTTTCTTTTTCATCTTCTGTAAAAATTTGAGAAGGACAATTTTTAAAGATGAAACCCAATTTATGTTCCAGTTCAAGAAATTATGCTTGTATATTTTTCTTTTTCTCCTTTTCCCATAGGATTACTTTCTCTTTTAAATTTTTTAGTTTCTTCACTAACAAGTTCATTATTGAAGAATCTTCCCAATGTGCCATTGAAGACCAAGTGTTCTGAATAAGAAAATTGAAATCAGTAAAGGGGTAATGGGACCTTTCCTTTTGATTATCAAAAATTTGAAGACACATGGGGTTATGATCATAAATAAGGGAGTCTATAACCGATGACATGCATCTATGAACACTCCCCAATAAATCAACATTCATAAAAAATATGTCTAATCTTTTTGAGATCCTGTCATTTCCTAGACGACCATTCATCAAAGTAGGAGAGATAACCTTTGGGACAATGTCCACTAAGTTTGTAGAGGAAAACAAAGAAGAAAAATAATCTGCCAAAGGATCAGGGCGAGCTCGAGACCCCCAAATTTCTCTCATCGAAGTTGTGAAGTTGAGATCACCCCCAATCATCAATCCTTTCTCTCTTAATAAATCACTCTCCTCCAGTGATTTCCAAAAGGAAATTTTGTCTTGATAGGGACCATAGTAGTTTACTAGCTTGATAGTACTAGAAATTTTTTTAAGACGTCCTTCCATCAAAATACCTACAGAAGTATGAAAATATTGAAGATCAGTAGATAAAGGATTCCATCCAAAAATTAAGCCTCTAGAGAGGCATGTAGCATCAATAGCTACACAATCCCATAAGGGACAACACTTTAAGAAGAAGTCCCTGGATTTATAACTATCCACCATAGTTTTCTGGAAGAAGATAATGTCAGGGTTAGTTGAATGTATCATTTTTTTTAAGGCTTAACAACTTAGGGGCACCCCCAACCCCTCTCATATTCATTGATAAAATGATCATATGGGGAAACCCAAATTGGGCTCCAAATCTCTAAGCGCCCAAGGGGAAGATGGAGAAGCACGAGGTTGTACAAGGGAGGAGTTAATAATAGGTGCTAAGCCCCTCTCTACAACACCTATAACCCATTTTTTAACCTTTTTTGTGCTCTTCTTATGTATGGTCACATTGGCTCTATCCACATTCAGTTTTGTAGCTTCATTTGAATTATAGACTAGAAGAGGGGCTTTTTTAAGGGCCTCTTTATAGGAGGGTTTCAAAACTTGTCTGCCAATAACTTCTGCTTATGAGAAATTTTCAAAATGTCAACATTACCAAAATTGCACAGTTCTAAAGAAGGGGAGCCAATTTCCAGAACTTCTTTGTAAGGAGTGGGCTCCTCATTAAAAACAGACTGAGCTAGGGTCTGAATTTGGGTTTCCTCATAACCAATATTTGTTACAAACTAGTTTGGTGAGCCAGATTGTGTAGGGGTAATTAACATAGTCTGGTTTTCTGATTGTTGTAGAGGAACCTTATCAACATACGTCAAATTCTTGGTTGGAAGTTCTTCAATTTTTTTTAAAACAATCTCCCAAAACCCCCCAAAATATTCTACTAGCCACTCCTCATTATCATGAAGAATTTTTATATCCTCATTTGATAAACTATTGAAAAAAGAGGGGAAAAAAATCTTCATCTTACTAAAAAAGGAGTTCTGCTCCAGACTGTCGTGAGAGGGTGGATCTAAAAAAATAAATCAAAGGGCAGTTAAGGCGGCCAAGAACTGTTATCACCTTCCTTTCCCTCTGTTTTGATCAACAAAGGGAATTTTTCTTTGATATGCCCTGCTTGATAGTAATGATGGAATCAAAATGGTTCCCTCTAGTAATCCAAAACTTAGATGAAAGAATTATCCCCTGTAGACACCTGTATATCTTTCAGAAAACCCTTTTCTAAATCAAATTCCACCAATACCCATGCAATCCCTTTATTGTTCCAGCGCAAGGTATTCTCGTCAAAATATACGAACCTTCCCACAATGTTTGCCAGATCTACGAATATTTTTGTAACCCATAGCTCTACTGGAAATTCCAGGAGGATAATCCATACAAAACGCTTGGAAAAGGACTTCTTATATGGATTAAATACAAGTTTCCATCTTTTGAGCATCAAAACCCCACAACCAATAATCCATGGACTAGCTTAAATCTTTAAAAGATCTCCCTTCGATATGAAACATGATCTAGTGATTCGATAACATACTGAAGCGAGGACAATAGTTGACCAAGGGTTTCCATTGGTCTTGAATCCACTTCTTAAGATTTTATTTTGTCATCTTCAGGTAGACAAATTTCCCCACCAAAGCCTTTGAAGCTAGACCTGCAACCCATTCTAATGATACATCCTTCCGCAAAACATAGTGAGGCTGACTATTTTGCACCTTCAAAGTTTTTTGTTGTCTCTTTTCCTTCGTTTGACCTCCGTATTGCCGGGGATTCCCATTCTCTATAGCTTTGGAGCAGTATAGTTTTGTGACCAGAGGGTTAATGTCAGATCTTGATCTAGGGTTTTTCGGTCTATCTTTCTCACCAGTCCAAATTAATGGAGAAACCCTAGAAGTTTTGTGAACTTCCTTATTGTCAATCAAGGACTTCGAAGATTCTCCCAATGTTAGGGACCTAACCCCTCACATACATAGAACAATGTATTTCGTTGTAATAAAGGTCAATATTAATAAGGCCTTGGAATAAAGTAGAATAAGTCGAATGTAAGAATACCTAATAGAAGTTTCCGCTTCTAGAAGGATCTTCCTCTAGATGGTTCTATTGATAGACATATTTAGTATAAATAGGAGTTGTTGGGCCCATGATATGATCGATTTTATGACATTAATTAGATACTTTTGTCAAATGTATATATGCGTTTTCATGTTTTGAAGAAGTTTTTGAAGGGATTTTGTGCCAAAACGCTATGATCCATACCAGGTATGCATAATTCGTGTTTTATGATGATCTTGAGTGTAATTTAGTATGTTTTTATGTTTCCAGGAATATAATTTACATTTTTTGGTGTCACAGGGTAAAATCACATCTTGTTTTTGCTTCCGACACTTAGTTCGGTACTCCATCCGACACTCAGTCCGATACTCCATCCAACACTCCGTCCTGCACAAAAATGATGGGCGATTTGACAATTATGGTATTGGCGGCCAGTGATAGGCGAATCAGAGACATGGGTTTTTCTCGTGCTCCTGGCCTCCAGTTATTGAACTCTTGACAACTCGATTTGGAATGTTATGTTGGGCGATTATTGGCTCGCCTCATTTCGGCAGTTAGGGCATCTTAAATGCAATTTACTGTTTTTAGAAGAGGATCAACCCTCCAGTGGTCGACCTCTCAGTTTGTAAAACTTATAAATACCACCTCAGTGGTCAAACAATAATTAAGAAGTTTATAATTTCAGGAATAGAGAGTTAGAGAGAAAGACAATTTTTATTGTTATTTTGCCAGAATTCTGTAAAACCTGTATTTTTAGTTTTAATGGTGAAATCTCTTTGTTGAAGTTCGTGGTGTGCATTTGAAGAGTGACCACGACTTGCTGGGGTTTCCACCAAAAGTTTGGGTAACTATTCTATGAGTTTTGTTATGAATTAAGTAGCATATATGTCTTTTTATTTCTTTTCCTATACATGAATTGTTAGTTTGTTTTCTCACTATATAAATTGTTGTTATAGCTTAATTGTTTTAGTTTCCTTTTGCAGGTTATTATGAAGGATCTTGTTGATATGTAATGAATTTTTAGTTAGTAGAAGCAAGCTTGCAAGCTTAGACACTAACCCCATGTGTGATTAGATGATAGATTAGATTTTCTTTATGCTGAAACATAGTTTAAAATCAAGTTTAAATAGAATTTAAAATAGAGTTTAAAACAAAATTTTAATCCATGCTTTCTTTGACAGGGCTTCGGTGGATGGATAGTGTTAGTTTTAGTTTTTTTATTTGCAGATTACTTATCTAATTGTTGTTTAGTTTTGCTTATCTAGTTGTTAGTTAGTTTGTTCATTTCACTTCTTGTCATATGCTAGAATAATGTTTAATTTATGTTTATGAATATTTTCTCTTTTTGCAAATTGAATTGTCAAATAGAACTAGTTTAGCTTACTTCATGCAATTTCTTTCTTAGATCTAGGTTGCAATTTCAGTTTGTAGTTAATGATTGAGTTTAGTGTAGTATGAGTTGCTTATGTAGTATAAAGTGGAATTGATTTTCATAGAATAGTCTCTTTATACTGTTGATGATTAATGCATGATCAATAATCACATGGATATGCAAGATAGTTGATGTTGTTTTCAATATGGCTAAGTTCTCACTGGATTGCCTAATTCACACTTTTCACTTTGCTATTGAAGTCAATGTTGAGTTTATTCCTCTTGAATTATCTTTCATTGTTAAATGCCATCGTGATATTATAAGACACCGAAGACATTCACACAACCATCAACACTATATTTGAGTTTCCGTAGATTAGAAGATAGCTTTTTTGCTTTCATAGATTAGAAGATAGTTTTCTTGTTGTTGTAAGATAAATAGTCTTCTTGCTTTGGTAGATTAAAGAGTAGTTTTCTTATCATAGATTAAAGATTAGTTGTTAATTCCTCTTTCTTTCAATTTAGTAGATTCCCTTTTGTAAATTAGAAATAGTTGTGAAATTTAAATTAAGAATATAGCTCACTTGTCTCTTAGCTTAGTTAGTTGCTTATTGAGTAGTTTTAATTAGTTTACTTGTTGTAGAAGTTATCCTAGGTTAGTTAGTTGTTTACTTGCTTTAATAAGTTAGTTGCTTACTTGTCTATTCTTGCTTTGATAGTGTAGTTGCTTGTTTATTTACTTGCTTTCACGGGATAGTTGCTTATTGAATTTAAGTAGGTTAATTACAAGTAGTTTGTTGTTGCTATTTGTTTATTAGATGAATAGTTTGCTTTTGCTTATTGTTATGAATGAACTAGTTTCCTTTAATTAGGGTTTCCATTTTCTTTATTAAGAACTATCCATCGATCCTTCATTCAAAGGTTACTTAGGGTACATAGTTTGAGTTGCTTAGTAGAGTTTGATCATTAGTAGTCCTTGCTTGAGTAGATTAACCCTTAGATAGCCACTTCCTTAGTTAGACTATACTACTACTAGCCCTTCTACCTTGGCATATATTTTTCTACAACTCTAAGTTTACTTACCCCGGGTTGACAATTTAATTGAGGGTTTTTAGTGTGTTTTTAGTGCATATAGAACACCCATCATTTTTGGCGTCGTTGCTGGGGAGTTGTCTCAAGGTACGAAATATGTAGGAAATAGATCATTTCTAGACCTTAGAATTAGATTGGTGGCGGGGGGAACTTTAAGACGAGAGGTAAGAACCTGTGCATCTGCTATTGTAGGCTCCCACAAACCCAATGGTAGTTTTTCTTTACTTTCATGAATAGACCTAGAGACTCGAAAGGTAGATACATTAAATCTAATTCAGATCTTTCAACCAAGGTTCCTTCTGACCTTTTTGGGGGAAGGAACATTCCAGTCATAAGCTCCACAGACCGATACTGAAAAACAAGAGCTAGCTCAAATCAAAGAGATAAAGAAGTCTCTAGAGAAACTAACATATGGAGCACTATAGAATAGAAAATTGAAGCATCAGTAATAGTGGAACAAGAGGCAAGACAACTTGAGCCTTCTGTAGAACCAAACAATACAACCTTTTCTTTTACACCACCACCATGAGATCCTAACTTTGAAGCCATCATAGACCCTAAACGGGTGAATATTTTGTTTGGTAGTTCATCCAACGTAATTATCTCTCAAACTAACACATAAACCTTGGCACCAATAGTCTCAATCGGCTCGAGTAGAGTCCCATACATCCAATCAGTAGGAAGACCTTTCCATCAAAGGGAAACCTTGATCTCTTCAAAGATAAAACCACCTAGGTACTCTCTTTTTGGAAACCAAACCAATATGGATGATCAGGAGGATCATAACAATGTAAGACAGGGGGAGGAAGAAGAAGCTGGAAACCAAACCGAAATTACCTTCGGGTTTCCAATTTTGGACACCACCCCGAATGTCAATATGAAAAATATTCCTCTCTCAACACTGCCCACCTTTTGTGGTAAAAAAAATGAAGATCTAGACACCTTCCTATTTGAATTCGACATCTTGTGTAGGAGCTACAACTACGTACAAGATGCCTAGAAACTAAAACTCTTTCCTGCCACCCTCAAAGACTCTGCACTAAGATGGTTCATGGGGTTGGGAGAATCCAGTATTAGGTCTTGGGAAGCCATGAAATATATCTTTCTTAAAAAGTACCAAGACTACTGAAAGACCAAGGTGTCTCATAATGACATCATTAAAATCCAACAGTTAGAAAACGAGACCCTCGAATATTATATGGAACGATTTGGTTATATCTCCCATAAGTCAAAATACCATGACCTCCTAGAGGATGCAGTTAGGGATATTTTCCTTAAGGGAATTTCAGAAGAATATCTAGAGATGCTTAACCTGATGGAATCAAGTGACATCTCCCATAAAACATTAGCTGAAATATGTGAAATGTGTAAAAATTACTCAAGGAGTAGAGCCAAAACATGAAAGAATGTTCAGGACCCTTATAATAGAAACTTAAAACCAATTAGTTCAGGTGGTATCACAAGAGTAGAGATAGGGAGCCTTTTAGAGAACTTCAAGATAGATATCTTAAGAACAATAGGTTCCCAGTTGGACACCCTAAAGATTAAAAAGAAATAGGAGGAGGAAAATGCAACAATGAACATATATTGCCCAATATGCAGAAGGAAGCATTCCTCAAGGGAATGCCCATTAGATAACATTTCAGTTTGTGGCTTCTGCACAAAATACCACTCAACTGAGAAATGCCCATCATTGCTCGGTTTGTTAGCCATATATAGGAGTGGAGATCCTGGGGAGTCTTCCTATGCACCTAGGAGGCCATAGCAGCCTAGGAACCAACCCAGATACCCAGATCTACAATCTCAAGTTCCACCCTATTATCAACAACAACAACAGTGGAACTCACCAGGTTGGAAAAAATGGTCTACACAATATCAACATCCTTGGCTTCAAGGATGGAGAGGAGGACATAACCAAGGAAACCCTCAAGATCCACATGTCCCTATGTCCAACCATCTTTATCCCTAGTTTCCCCCGAACACTCTGCAACTTCTGCCATGTTTTGTTCCACCACCTTTACCTCCTATTCCACAACAACAACCGCTACAATATCAGAATACAAGCTCCCCAAGACCGACATTATTACCAGCACAACCAGTGCCTAATCCCAATAATAAGCCCCCTCAACCTCTTCACAATGTTGATATGCATGCCTTCCCGACATATGTCATTACCCCTGTTCCATTATAGGAAATTCAACTAAGATCGGGAAAAGTTCTGGACAAGTAGAGGCCTTCAGTAGTCATCCAAGAGGAAGAAGAAGAATAAGAAACCACCAAACAACCCACGGATGACACTAGGTGGGAAGATGTTATTATTCCTAAAAACCAAGAACCCAAACTTCCCCAAAATGAACCTTCACAAATTATGAAGGCCCCTCCTTATCCAGACAGATTGGTAATTGAGAAACCTACCACCCAACCGGAATTTGACATCTTGAATGAATTGAAGAATATTTGTGTCAAGATTCCCTTGTTTCAAGCCATTAAATACATTCCAATCTATAGTAAGGTAGTCAAAGAATTGTGCATTAAGAAGCCAGGTAGGAAGCAAAAGGACCCTCCTACAATACATTTGATAGGAGGACTTTCTGAATATATATCAGAGTAGCCAAAGTGTTACGAGGGAAAAACTATCTATGGCCAAGGGTAAACCACAAAAGACAGGTATGACTGCAGAAATCAACTCAATTTCATTGTATGTTATATAAACTAATGTGCAAGATAAGAAAGAGGCCTACCTTGATCCAATGTTCGATGATGTTCCACCATTGAGCACTTCGACCCAAAGCTTTATACCTACAATAAGTTCTTAACAAACAAACATAGAAAGTAGATGGTGATAGTATAAAGGGGTTAGCACATTAGATAACATAATCCATTAATAAACATTACAAACATGCCCATGGATAATAATCATATATTTACATGATACCAATAGGACGGGAAAGGAGTATTTCTATTAATAATTGATCAGCAGAAGTGACAACATTACAGAGTTCCGTGTCGGCATGGTTCAAAACCAAGAAACCAAGTTCCTTCCAACTGGGCCTCCACCACTTCAATCCTCCACCAAAGGCAAGATCATATGAGAGAGACAATGAGGTTCTCTCAACAATAGGGAAAAAGCTTGGGGGCTAAACACTATGTTCAGACTTGAAGGACAAAGGGATGCAGACTCAATATGAAGTAATTTCTCCAGAGTAACTTTGCTCTCAAAGTTGAATGCTTTATCCTCTTTTCCATAGCTCGGAATTGTGCTTTTATAGTCTTCAAAATGCAACTAAAGGGCCAAGTCAAAATGTTTCCAATATGTGGAAGGCCAAGGATAAGAGATCTCCTGTCGTGACATGGAAACCTGACTCCATTTTGTATTTTCTGGTACAAATCCCGATGTACGTGGGCTGTAGTGGAGCAGCCTGCGTATACGCATGTTGTATAGTATATAGGGCACGTATATGTGGAAAAATGTGTATTTTTGGCTCTGGATTCATCAAAAAGGGATGACAAGTCTGCATAGGGAAATGGAAAAAGGCCCTCTGTGCAAGATAGCAATGGTGGGACAAATCTTGCTATAAAAGATGCCCCCTAATGTGTGAGGTCAAAGGAGTATTTGCGATGGCTGAAATACATTATAAATAACCCAGAAGTGGAGTGGTAGAGAACTAGCTGGACGAACTCGATTTCTCATTACATTCTGTACTAACTTTGCATACATGACTGCCAAGAATACAATGCAGATCCATGTGGAAAATATACCAAATAGGTGTCTGTGGCCATGAACAAGAAAATACAAATGCAGTTATATGCCAAAAGTTGTCATAGTCACGAACAAGACCCAGTGAAACCAGTCTCAAAATCAATCTGAAGATATTTGTATACCATGGATTACAATCTGATCTCCCACGATCACTGAAGTCGAATAGGTACTGGTCCAATGAAAGGGAAGCAACAACTCAGGAAAGCTGTGACCACGTAGTGATCTCTTCTAGTCTTCTACACTATCCGCCAAGGGAGCAATTCTACATCATGTGAATAAAGGAGTTGAGGTCGAACACGGTGATACATCGTTTGATTACCAGTCATTGAGGTATATCGTTAACAAACGCGAGACAACCTACCAATAATGAAAGTAGGTATCAAGGCACCGAGTACATTCCTACAAGTGTGAATAAAGGATTCGGTGTCGAACACTTGAGAAATCCATTTATCATGAGACATTGATGTATTCCCATCTGTCAATGGTGAGAGAGCCTCCCACTAATGACTGCAAGCCTCAAGGTACTCATAAAACTCTAGGTCTCGTATCCAGAATAAATGAGCTGAAGTCGATGGAAAGAGTGTTGATTAAGGTTGGTTGTCATTGATGTCAACCCTTGAAGAAAGACCCGTAGCACAAAGTTTTGGGTAATGGACCCAATAGTGTTTGATGTAAATATGACTCATTATTGTTTTTTCATGGTTGATAAGAAGTAAATATG
>ML796034.1:95759-150672 GCA_009831015.1 Picea engelmannii
AAATGTTCAAGTACAAGATGATTCAAAATGAAAATGTCTCCTTGGTATATATAGGAGACTAGGAGGTATAATTACAACTAATGGCCTAAAGCCGACATAAATAAAATAACATTACTAATCTAATATGCCCCAATTAAGGGTTATTACTAATATAATATGCCCCAATTAAGGGGTAATGAGCCAATATTGGGGCTTAACATAGAATTCCAAGTAAGGACCTTCTGTATTGTCTCAGAATTGGGATTAAACTTAGATGAGGCTCAAAAGAAACAAGCTCTACAATTGAATGAGTTGGATGAAAACAGGCAAGATCCCATCCAATGAACAATATTAGTCCAAAACCAGAGGATCAAGTGGCATGACAAGTTTATTAAGAAGAAACACTTCCAACTTGGTGATTGGGCTTTGTTGTTTGATTCTCAATTCAAAATCTTCAAAGGAAAACTCACCACCTGGTGGTTGGGAACTTACAAGGTAGACACTCTATATGACAATGGAGCTATAAAAATCAAAACAATTGATGATGGACAAGTCTCCTTTGTAGTAAATGGACACCGACTCCAATTTTATCATAAGCCCATTTCCAAAGAGGATTTTCTATAGGTCATGTCAACTGACAAGGCATTGGCCTTAGTAGATGGGGAAGTCCCCCCTTGTTCTTGAAATTTTTTCTGAATTTTCTACTGTACATATGTAAATAGTTTTTGAATTTTGTTAATAAAGCAATTCTAGATATTTTTGTAAGTATTTATTTCACCAGGAGTAGACAGTTTCAAGGAAATATAAAAGAAGGATTTTTCTTCAAAACATTGTTACACTTGAATTTTTTTGTCTGCTAAGCATCAAATGAATATTGACTTACTGTAATTATCCATATTCTTGCAAAAATTTTCATTTTCTTAATGCATTCCAAAGAAGCTGCTCTTGAAACTCTTCACCACTGTATAAGGAAGTGATACCATAACCATCAAGCTTAGAGGTCTCTCGTACAGTTTTTTCAAAGAAACCCGAGTAAGTGAGTAAAGTGTCTTTATTAAAGAGTAACAAGGAGGTCTAATTAGCGGCTAGTCATGGAAACATCACAATAACTACAAAAGAAGAAAGTGAGTTGAGCCTAGAGATACCTTTCTGTTCTTTCTCAATGGTACCATCCACTACACACTAAATAGCTTGATTATATCATATCTTTAGATAGGCCATGTCCTCTTAAGTACCCCTTACATCAATACAATCACTAAGTAATATAATGGAAAGTCATCCTCTAACATAAATTCCATCCCAATTGAAAAAGAAAGAAAGAAAAATTTGTTTTCAGAGATGTCCCCCCATCTTCTTGCATAAATAAATCTTATACTAAAATCTTAAAAGATGGAGGGCCAGTCTCTGAGGATGTAAGAGGCTAACCCGTCGAGATACTGAACAGGTCTGTTGGTAGTGGGTATCGACCTATGGTATGACTAGGTAAACCCACCGGAGTACTGAACAGGCTTGCTGGCAGCGGGACATTCTACCTAGCGAGGATGGTAATCTGAAAAAAAACAAATAATAAATTTAAACTTGTCTTGATGTATGACATTACTTGGAGACAAAGCTGACATGAAGTATGCATGGTTAAGCTAAGGTTAATGAACTCCATAAAATTTCCATTGGGAACTAACTCTAAGACTATATTGAAACTCTCTTGCGTACCTCTTCTTATCTATATATAGGATCTCTTATCCTATAGGTGGGGCCATCTTCTAACCATCTCGTCAGACCAATATGTGAAATTTATCTTTACACTTAACATACTATAAATCTTTGGCTATTGGGGGAACTGACTGGTTTCCTATACTTTTGATTGTGAGGTGTCACAATACTTAGGTGTGGGGGAGAGGTTCATGAGTTGACAAGTGATCATTTCCTAGAGAAATAAATATTTGTAAGATTTTTTTTATTATTTTTATGATACAGGTTATTACATCAACAATCATTTTATTTTTGAAGTGCTAAACTCTTGTGTGCTATAAATTGTTGAACATATACTTAACAGACCATTTTATTGATTTATTTTTTATTACAAACTGTACATTGTAGGTTTGACATTACATGTCCTATGCTTGCTATAAACTGTTCATTATAGGTTTGACATTACATGTCCTATGCAAGAAGATTGAGTGAGCATGGTGGAAAAATCAACAGTAAGGGAGCATTTTTCCTCTGCTCTTAACCACTGTGATTGTCAAAAACATTTCAATATTGCAGGCTATCCATTACAGGAGGAAAAAATGTATTTAACAAAGAGGTGTCGTATTAAGTGGTGTATGAGGTGCCGTATGATGTGGCGTATGAGGTGCCAAACAAAGTGCCATATAAATTTACACACCAGTAACTGTCCACAATTCCAGGTAACTAGGAATCAATGACATGTAATTGAATTGGTTGCAGGCAATTAAGAGTGAGGATGCAAACTTTAGACATGTTCATGATCAAATGTCCAAGTCAAAAGACTTGGACATTGATCTAACTACACATCATTTACCCCCAAAAACGTGCCTTTAAATTCGAAATTTCCCACACATGGAAACTCGTGCGCACATGTGTGCAACCAAATCTACCCTAGGTGCATTCAAATATGGGATGAGGTTACCTATTATCCCAATTGACCTCTGCCATTTTCCTTGCCCCTGTCTTAGAGAATGCGCTCAACCTCTGTCATTCCTTCCCCTGTTCAAATTGTGCTCGACCCTTGCTCAATTCGTGCCATTCCTTGGCCTGTTTGCACCCTCTCTTGGTGAATTTCACCTCTGTTTATTTCTTCACCTCATAGAAATGCCCAAGAGGTATGAACCCTCTTCCTATGCAGATATTTTCGCCATTCCTGAGTTTTCACAGTGCAGAGAGGTTTTTTTGCGTGCAGGTTGGGGGTCATTTTTATCCCACTTGAAAGGGCACGATGATGGAATCTCCATGCGATTTTCCCTTAGTTTCGATGGGAAGACAACGCACATAGGGTATCTCACCTTTGGGGTCTCAGAAGAGTCTATTGATGCAGCCACGAAGCTTCCAAGAATGGGAGATAGATGGTTCAAAAACCACCAGCTGATGCGCTCAAGTTATAACAGGGTTTTTAAGCACAAATTCCAGAACATCTCAGGAGTAAAAGGATATTCCAGGGAATGGATAAAAGAGGAATTGATCAACCCTCTCATAGTCATCACCAGTTTGATCACATGCGAAGGTAGATATTCCACTTTCAAAGGCTGTCATTTCAGATTGCTAGCTCATTTTCAGTTCAACAAACCTTTGAATTTTCCCTTCTACTTTCTAAAGAGCTTGGAAAAGATGTCCTCTCAAGTGAGGAAGAATGTAACTAACCCCCACAACAACCTCTTTCACCATGGCCTAATCAAAATCCTTGTCCTAGACGAATTAGATAAACAAGGGAAAAATTGGGATGCATTCATCTATCAATTTGCAAACCCTCACTTGACAATTAAGACTGGCAAAAAGACACTTGGTTTAAGGACCATTTCTCCATCCAAGCCCCGCTCTACAAAGACTGCAAACCCCCTTGCACAAACTATTTATTTACCAGAACAATTCAAAAATCTTGTTGACACCCCTGCATCCTCATCGGGTAAAAAGACCAAGAGTAAAGATCAAAGGAAGCCTATTGCTAATCTTCAGATGCCTTCAATATCTCTTGATCCCACACCTAAAAATCTGCAAGAAGTGATTCAACAAGACTTTCCTATAGTTCTCACAAATAGGAGAGGATCCAATCGATTTGATAAAGGACCCTTTCGAAAGAGTACCTGGAGCACAAGAGAAAAACCTTATGCAAAACCCCTGCCAACTTTAGATCCTATCCAAGTGTCCTCCGATCTTGAGATCCCTCACAAGAGACTTAAGGAAGTTTCTGTGAACGAATTAGAGCCCCAAAGAAAGACAAAATCAAAACCTACCTCTCCTTATCAACCCCCTATTACTCCTGCTTCACCAATGACTACCCAAGATCCTAAGAATAATAGATTTTCCACATCTTTCAAAGGCTCTAAGACTTCCTCCGAGATCATTGATTCGTCCCTAGCCATTGAGAAGCTACAAAAAGAGAATTTTCAGTTTATGCAACAGTTGGAAGAAAGGAAGACAATAGACACACATCTTCACCATGATAATGCAGTCCTCCAAGCAAAGGTAAACTCCCTTCAACGGTTGGTTGATGAGATGACCAAATCCAACCGCATCCTCAGAGAACAACTGAAGCAACACAAGAAGCATAAGGCAAAGTCTTCACAGCAAGAAGGAGATGCTTCTCAAGCTGATCCTCCTCAACAAGCTTAGTCATGAAGGGAAATTTCATTTTTTTTGTTTGCAGTGGGACCTGCAAAATCATAAGTGTGGGGGTAATGTTGGGCCCATGATATGATTGATTTTATGACATTAATTAGATACTTTTTCTGAATGTATATATGCGTTTTCATGTTTTGAAGAAGTTTTTGAAGGGATTTTGTGCCAAAATGCTATGATCCATACCAGGTATGCATAATTCGTGTTTTATGATGATCTTGAGTTTAATTTAGTATGTTTTTATGTTTCCAGGAATCCAATTCGCATTTTTTGGTGTCACAGGGAAAAATCACAGCTTTTTGTTTCTTCCGGCACTCAGTCTGGGACTCCATCCGACACTCAGTCTAGTACTCCATCTGACACTCTGTCCTGCACAAAAACGATGGGAGATTTGGTGGTTATGGTATTGGCGACCAGTGATGGGTGAATCAAAGACATGGGTTTTTCTCATTCTCATGACCTCCATCTACTGAACTCTTGACAACTCGATTTGGGTTGTTATGTTGGGCGATTATTGGCTCGCCTCATTTCGTCAGTTAGGGAATCTTAAACACAATTTACTTTTTTTAGAAGAGGATCGACCCTCCAGTGGTCGACCTCTCAGTTTGTAAAAGTTATAAATACCACCTCAGTGGTCAAACAATAGTTAAGAAGTTAAGAAGTTCAGGAATAGAGAGTTAGAGAGAAAGACAATTTTTATTGTTATTTTGCTAGAATTGTGTAAAACTTGCATTTTTAGTTTTAATGGTGAAATCACTTTGTTGAAGTTCGTGGTGTGAATTTGAAGAGTGACCATGACTTGATGGGGGGCCCACCAATAGTCTGGGTAACTATCCTATGAGTTTGCTTATGAATTAAGTAGCATAGATGTCTTTTTATTTCTTTTCTTATACATGAATTGTTATTTTGTTTTTCTCACTCTATAAATTGTTGTTATAGCTTAATTGTTTTAGTTTCCTTTTGCAGGTTATTATGAAGGATCTTGTTGATATGTAATGAATTTTTAGTTAGTAGAAGCAAGTTTGCAAGCTTAGACACTAACCCCATCTGTGATTAGATGATAGATTAGATTTTCTTTATGCTGAAACAGAGTTTCAAATCAAGTTTCAAATAGAATTTAAAACAGAGTTTAAAAACGAATTTTAATCCATGCTTTCTTTGACAGGGCTTCGGTGGATGGATAGTGTTAGTTTTAGTTTTTTCATTTGCAGATTTCTTATCTAATTGTTGTTTAGTTTTGTTTATCTAGTTGGTAGTTAGTTTGCTCATTTAATTTATTTTCATATGCTAGAATAATGTTTAATTTTTGTTTATGAATATTTTCTCTTTTTACAAATTGAATTGTCAAATAGAACTAGTTTAGCTTACTTCATGCAATTTCTTTCTTAGATCTAGGTTGCAATTTCAGTTTGTAGTTAATGATTGAGTTTAGAGTAGTATGAGTTGCTTATGTAGTATAAAGTGGAATTGATTTTCATAGAACAGTCTCTTTATACTGTTGATGATTAATGCATGATCAATAATCACATGGATATGCAGGATATTTGATGTTGTTTTCAATATGGATAAGTTCTCACTGGATTACCTAATTCACACTTTTCACTTTTCTATTGAAGTCAATATCGATTTTATCCCTCTTGAATTATCTTTCATTGTTAAATTCCATCATGATATTATAAGACACCAGAGACATTCACACAACCATCAACACTATATTTGAGTTTTCATAGATTAGAAGATAGCTTTCTTGCTTTCATAGATTAGAAGATAGTTTTCTTGTTGTTGTAAGATATACAGTCTTCTTTCTTTGGTAGATTAAAGAGTAGTTTTTTTATCATAGATTAAAGATTAGTTGTTAATTCCTCTTGCTTTCAATTTAGTAGATTCCCTTTTGTAAATTAGAAATAGTTGTGAAGTTTAAATTAAGAATAGAGTTCACTTGTCTCTTAGCTTAGTTAGTTTCTTATTGAGTAGTTTTAATTAGTTTACCTGGTGTAGAAGTTATCCTAGGTTAGTTAGTTGTTTACTTGCTTTAATAGGCTAGTTGATATCATTCCAGTGTTATTGTGGTGTTGTTATGGTTATATTGTTGTTTATTTGCCATTTCTAGCATTTTATTTATGTTCTGCATACTTTTTATATCTGGAATATTGCAAGTGGTATCAGAGCACTTTCCTCGGCAGAAATTGTGGGTTAATTTTTTTTTCAGGGTAGAGACGTATTTTGGCGTCTTTAAGCCACAAAGATCTGTCGTTACGCGCATAAACCTGCAGTTGAGGGATTCATAAACGCACGAAATACAAGTGGTACTTAAGCGCACATCTGTTGGACACCCTTGTAACCCCTGTTGGTACCCCTTCGAGTGGTAACGCATCAGACAACACCCGTGTACGGATCGACCTAGATTTCCTGAAGCCCTCTTTAGATAAATCGATTGGTCACCTGACTGCTATGGTGCCACCAAGAACAACACTCAGGAAGATACTCTCTAGTACCTGGGTAGTTGGGTAGTATGGCTAAGGGCACGGTCTAGCCTCCTTAGTTAGTGCCCTAAGATATTGGGTCGAGTACTACTATTTGACCCTGCACATATATCAGAGAGCTATAGCATAGGGAAAACCCTTGTCTGTAGAACCCTTGAATACCTAACCCTTGGGGACGGAAACAAAAAAATTAAAACAAACAAGATCTATTGTTGCACAACTGTGTTCAGGTTTCCAAATCACTACACATTTCTTCCTGGTTAAGCATTTGGGCATTTCATCACTACATTATTCTTTAGACCAGAGTATAACTCCACAGGTGAAAAAAAAAAAAAAAAGTCTGGAAATTTTTGCACCATTATTTGAGACCTATTCCATTGGATTTATTATCTCTTCTCCCTTATCACATTCATACATATCATTTTTTAGCAAAAAATTTGACCCCACCTGCCCCATTTCAGTTCCCTCGTCATCATGGCCCATACCCGTAGCCAAGACTTGGAAGCTCGCTTCAATACCTTGCAATCTAATTTAATAGAGACCCAACAAGAAGTGAAATAGCTTAGTGCCAATGTTGCCACCATCAATACCACCATGTAATCCTCCATCGCCGCCTCAATTGAGGAACTCAAACAAGACATGACTACCCAACTTGAATCTGGCATTTTGATGATCTGCACCAAGCTACATATCCCTATAGATAACCCTTTATCTGACCCACCTCCACATACCAAAGCTGAAACTTCCTCTCATTCCCATAATTTTCAGCACCATCACTTTCAGCACCATCACTTTCATCCCCATCACTTTCAGCATGACCTATGCCTTCCACGGGTAGATGTGACCAAATTTGATGGCTCAGATCCCACTAGTTGGGTAACCCAAATGGAACATTATTTCTCTTTATACGACATTACATATGACTTGGCCAAACTCCAGTATGTTGTTCTCCATCTAGATCAAGAACGTTGGCAATGGTGGAAATGGAGAAAAACTTCCCGTCAAGGGTATATTGCTTGGACACACTTTGTGGCAGATCTTTATGAATGCTTTGACACTAACACCAACCATTTAGGCCGTTTGACAAAGGTGAAATAATCCATAATAATGGAATAATTTATAGCTTCTTTTTAGTGCCTGGCTTTTCGGACAGAGGGCATGTTTGATGCCTTTTTCCGAGAATGTTTTATTAGTGGCCTCAAGGATGATATTCGTGCCTATGTCCTCATGGCTCAGCCTCAGAGTTGGGTGGAGGCTACTAAAAGAGCTAAAGAATCACAACAGGTTGTATCTTCTCAAAACTAGAAACCCTCCTTTATTCCTTGCACTAAACCAGTAAATCCCACTACTCCCTCTGCTCCACTAAAGATCCAAAAATTGACCAGGGCTAAAATGGTTGAATGCCAACTCAAAGGCCTTTGTTATAATTGTGATGAAAATATTTTCTAGGCCACAAGTGTAAGAAACACAAGATTTTTATGGCCATCTCGGAGGATATTTCAGAACAGGATGTTGAAACTCCCCTTATGTTTGAGTCACCTGAAACCACTGACATAACCCCCCCACCCTCAGACCCTCCCAAAGTAGAACCGGTCATTTCCATAAATGCTCTCACTGGATTCTCTGCTCCCCAAGCCCTCAAGCTAATCAGTTACATCAAGCATAGGAAGGTCATCACTCTTGTTGATAGTGGAAGCACCCATAATTTTATTCATTGTCACATTTCCCAAGAAACTCTTTGCTATATCCATGCAGTCAATAATTTCCAAATCATGATTGCCAATGGCGGCTCCATGAAATGTGGAGGGCGTTGTGAAAATGCGTGTCTCCAAATTGGTGACTACCACCTGAAATCTCATATGTTTGCTATCGACATGGGCGGTTGTGACATTGTGTTAGGTGCATACTAGATAAGGAATTTGGGTCCCATTCTCATGGATTTCAAGGAATTAACCATGCAATTCGACCAGGAGGGCCAAAAATATAAGTTCCAAGGCATCATCGTCGGTTCACCTGAGATCATTAGTTCCCATCGCATGGAAAATATGCTAAAAAAAGGTCATTTTGGCGTTATTTCCCAACTCCATACCATACAGGCAACTGAGACACCCTCTGTGCCACAAGATCTCCAATCCATCCTCTCTAAACATCAGTTGGTATTTTCCACTCCCCAGGGACTCCCGCCTTCCTATGGTGTTCATGATCATTCCATTCCCCTTATACTAGGAAGCCTTCCTCCCAATATTTGTCCCTATCGTCACCCCTTTTCCCAAAAAAATGAAATTGATAAAATGGTTCAAGAATTGCTTAATGCATGCATTATCCTCCCTAGTACGAGCCCCTACTCTTCTCCTATGGTCATGGTCCTGAAGAAAGAAGGTTAATGGCACATGTGTCCTGAATTCCTCGCCCTCAACAAACTCACCATTAAAGACAAATTTCCCATTCTTGTCATTGGTGACCTCTTGGATGAATTGAGTGGCGCACAGTTATTTACTAAACTTGATCTTCATTTTGGCTACCACTAGATCCGTATGAAAGAGGCAGACATTCCTAAGACTGCCTTTAGAACTCATGAGGGCCACTATGATTTTTTGGTAATGCCCTTTGGCTTGTGTAATTCCCCCTCCACCTTCCAAAGCCTCATGAATCATGTCTTTCTCCCTTTTCTCCATCATTTTGTCTTAGTTTTCTTTGATGATATCCTCACCTATAGAAAAACCTAGATAGACCATCTTGCTCATGTGGACCACATTCTCCATCTACTCTCTCAGCACCAAATTTTCCTAAAACAATCTAAATGTTCTTTTGGTGCCTCAGAAGTCTAGTACTTGGGTCATCTTGTTGGCAAGAATGGCGTCAGGGTGGATCCTAAAAAGATTGAAGCTATGCAAGATTGGCCTCACCCAAAGACTCTCAAAAGCTTGCGATGATTTATGGGCTTAATAGGTTATTATCGCAAGTTTGTTAAGAATTATGGAAAGATTGTGGCACCTCTCACTGCACTCCTTAAAAAGAATTCTTTCACTTGGAATCCAACAACTGTTCAGTATTTTCAAACCTTGAATATGGGCATGTGCACCACTCCAGTCCTGGCCCTTCCTGATTTCACAAAGACCTTTGTCCTAGAGTGTGATGCTTCAGGGAAAGGTATTGGCGTTGTCCTTATGCAAGAGGGTCGGCCTTTGGCATTTACCAGCAAAAAATTGTTTGAACGAAATTTGGGCAAACCAATCTATGAAAAGGAAATGTTGGCTATTCTGCATGTTGTTGATTTGTGGTGCCCTTATCTATTGGGCAACACTTACAAATTAAGATAGATCATCAAAGCCTCAAGTATTTTCGGGAACAACACATTTCCTCCCCATAGAAACAAACATGGGTGACTAAGCTCTTTGGATATGATTATGAGATCATTTACAAGAAAGGCAAAGATAATGTGGTTGTGGATGCACTTTCTCAAAAATATGAAGATGAAGGCTCCCTTTTTTCTCTCTCCTTCATTGTACCAAATTGACTCCAAGCCATTCACCAGGAATGGCTACATGATCCCAAAAGTTCGCATCTGATACAACAATTGAAATCCAATTCTCCAATTTCCCCAGGGTACTCTTGGCTCCATGATGAGACTCTATACAAAGGCCGTTTGTATTTAAGTAAACAGTCAAAACTTAAATCCACGGTGCTTTCTAAGCTTCATGCTACACCCACAACTGGGCACTCCGATTTTACCAAAACCTATGATAGGGTCAAACGTTCTTTTTTCTGGGATGGTATGAAACAATACATTCATAATTTTGTGGACGAATGTGATGTGTGTCAATGCAACAAGGGAGAAAATGCCAAATGTCTTGGCACACTACAACCGCTTCCGATTCCACCTGCTATTTGGAGGGATATCTCTATGGATTTTATTACATGCTTACCTAAATCAGGCAATAAATCAATCATTGTTGCTTATTACTTTCCTTTACAGTCTTATTTATTGACCCAGGGTTCATGTCTTTCGGGTTTCCAACAAATCCTCTAAAACTATTGGCCCTCCCGGTAAACCAGAAGGCAACACAGTACACAGAGTGCACTGTGCAGTCTCACCCGAGATAGATTTAAATGGGTGGTTGTAAGACTCGGGTGTTTACAGCCTATGATTTAATATGAGATAGGGGTTTATTATTCAAATCCATATACTATGAATGGTGATTTCAATCCACTATTACTCACGGGTGCGCATTTATCTTTCACAGTTTATTTCCTGAACAACACAATCATATTTCATAACAATGTATTAACTCATTCATTATGCATAACAACTAACTGTTGAAAGAAGACAAATATATACATGCATTCATCACATTACACAGATATTACTGTGTTTCACCCCCTCTTGGGCTGCATCCACAAAGATTTGTCTCTAGGCTCCTTTATTATGGTAGTTCTGCATCTCCAGCGCCAATTGCTTACAATTCTCCTCAAACTGGTAAGATCTGTATGAGGCAAACTAGATCGCACCAAGCTCCACATCCTGCGATCTAATCCTCAGATCTTCCTTCTCTCCTCCATTCTTAGCTCAACAACTTACAAAATTGGTTCGTAACAATATTACATAACGCATCGACTCATACATAACTATGATGGAATACTACAAAAGTTGAACTAACACAAAAGCGAACAAACCTCTATATGATACCTGTGTATCTATATTTATATATATCAGGCTCTTTATCCATTTAAAATCGTATTAAAAAAACCCTAACCCTAATGACATAGGTCTTCCTCTCATGCGCGTGTGTCGTTCTTGCTCCAACTATCACTTTCCTTGTGCACGTTTTCTTGCATGCGCGCGTGTTGTTCTTCATCCAACTATTACTTTAGTATGCATGCTTTGTTTCCCACGATCATCCTTCTTTCCACTTTGGCCTGGTGCCAATAGGCCCCCAACAATGACATGTGACTCGTCTTGAATCACCTAATCCTTCTGAGCTTCCTCGATCTCCTTGGTGATCGTCTGGAACTTTTCCTTAAGCAATGTTGCTTTTATTAGTGCCTGCGCGGTCTTTTCCTTGATGGTGTCCACTACCTGAACTGCCACTTCGTCGCTCAGCAATCCTGCACATTCTGCCTGGGTCTGCGCTATCTATGTTTTAACTCCTTCTGCCATTGCAAGTACTTATGCTACTCATTCCTTTAATGGATCTATTTGAGCCTGACGTTCTTGTTTCTACGTTTGCATAGTGATAAGTTCTACCTTCATCTTCTTCATCTCTTGTGTCCCTTTGACTCATTTTTGGATTGGTATGGTCTTCTGCCTCTGTTTGAGTTCTTGGATCACTATATTGATCCTTTCCTCTTCCTTGTACCAACATTGGACCTATGGATCCTCCTCCAACCTTGTCCAAAGTTGTGCTACTTTATCGAACAATTCAGTTGATGTAATGTTGTTCTATCTCCTGCAGCTGCGTTGTTGCTTCCTGCTTCCTTTGTTCCTTCACTTTTGGTGGAGTGGCTGGTGTGAGTTGTTCTCAGAGATTCTTGATCTCCTTCTGATATTGATCAATTTCCTGCACAATTTGATTGATCTTTTCTGCTACTGGGAGTTCATTTCCTTGCGCGGTTCTTGGGATTTTCTCAAAAATTCCTCCCACTCTTCGTTCCTGCTTTCTTTTTCCTCCTGAGTTTCAAGCTTGGCCTGCTCACAAAATTTTTCCAGTGCCTCTCGCTTCTTTGTTTCTTGTTGTATCTTGACTAAGTTATTATGTGCACAATAATGTACCTCGTGGTCGACGTTAACTTGCAATTTGTGTAGTGCCCTTGATGACATCCGTGTATGGACCAACTGGATGTGGTCTAAATCCTTCAAGGGTGTTTGCCTCATGATTTCATCCATGCACAAAATGCTAGGTTTGATGTAAATCGTTGCGTTTCCATGTGGCATGGAGTGGACTGGGTCCCGTTCTTCTACCTCCGCTCTTTATTTGGTCTGTTTTTTCGATGGATCTATGCCTCTGGTGCTACTTGCTACCTGAATTTCCCCGAATTTCTTGAGGAACTATCCCATTTCTACCATCTCTTTTTGCAGTTTATCCCTGTGATGTGTTGCATGATCGAAGTCTTCTGCTAGGAAATCCTGGACCATTCTGGCGATCATTTCCCCATCATCCTCTATGATCATATAGTTCGACGATGCTCGTTGCGTCTTTGATTTCTTGCGCGCACCTCTTGCCTACATGGTTGGTCTCTTATTTCCCCCTGATTCCTATGTGTTGGGATTTAGGGTGGTCTCTTTTGCTCCCTTAGCTTGTTTCATTTGTCCGTTGGTCAGCTGTGTAGTCTCTTTCTGGCCCTTATGGGTTCCTGTCTTGTTTGACCATTCTTCTACCTAAATCATATTTCCTTGGCCCGTTCTTGGTTTCTTGGGCACTTGGATTTCCAGAGGCTGCGTTTCTTCCTGTTCTACTTCTCCTTCTGCTATTGTTTCTAGTACTTCTCAGGTAATGGACAGGATCCTCCATTCATCATGCCATTCGTTGATGACCATGTTGATATCACCCTCTGTGATGCAGTAGCGCATCTGTAGCCACTATTTATTTGGATCCTACCTTGGTTGTATCCACATTGTTTGGCATGTGGCTCAGAAGTTGGCGATGTCCGCATATCGCACGACAACCTCTAGTGTTATTCTCCATGATCGACTGATACTTTCCTGTATGTCCCATAGGTATGCTTCAAATCTGATTCCATTCTCCCTCTTATGCCTAGCCTGCAGCCTAGATCTTAGTAACAGGTATCTCGCTCCCACTGGTTGTGGTCTAGTACAAAAATTCACATACCCTGGTTCTCGCCATCCCATGAAGGCTATTAGGGTGATCAACCATGATTAATGGAAGTTTGTGCCTAGGTCTTGCACATCCTTGTAGTCCTATTGAAATAAGTTCAATAAATATGGTGCCCAGCTCATAGAGGTGCCTTCTGTGCACTGAGTTGCAACTGCAATGGCTCATGTTGGTACTTCATCTTTGTGGCATTTTTTGAGCAATTTGCAAGTTAATATATTTGTTCCCAATTGTGTAGCTGTGTTGTTGATTCATTTGATCATGATGCCCCTCGTTCCCCTAGTGGTGCCATATTTATTTTTCATTTCTTCTGCCAACGCTTTCTCCTTGGATTTGTCGTCCAGAATCACCACGGGATCCATACCCAAGATTAGTAATCCTATTATTTACACAATAAGCTCAATGGTTATGGGGACGGGTCTGTCCAGCCATATATCCCCTCCATGTGTGACTGCTAAAAAATCCTTGACGCATGTTGTCGTGTACTAGCCTCTACCAAAATGGGGTAGCTTCAGCAAACCTAAGATTCTTTTTCTGTCCAGCCCAGTTGCCCACTGGTGTGGCTAGTTGATCGTTTCTTCGAGTCGGGTTACGTCGATGGTCTGCATAAAGACCTGCTGCGCAAGTTCCAGGAACTTGGTTTCGTCTGATACGTCATGGTCATAATATTTGAGCTTCTCGACGTGACCCAATAGTTATGATTCTACCTGTACTCCAGCTGGTATGTGTGGTAGAACAGTTTTTGCTACAGGTTTCTTGCAGGGTGAGCTCGGTATCTGAACTTTGTCTTGCTGCTATGGTGGCTGGTTCGAAGTTCCAACGACTTCCATTTGTTCCCCCATCATCCATTCTGGCCAAGCCAAGGCATTTGTAGCGGTCTCCTCAACCGGTTGACCTGAGATGGTCGTTTGCGACTTGTTTGGTTGCATTGCTTCTTCCGGATTTTGTGTCGTTCCGTTAACTTCTAGGGCTGCTTCGGTGATTTTTGGTTTCACTTCGTGTTGGGTTTCCGCTTTCTCGTTCTGAGGCACCTGCGTCGCTGCTGGTGTATCCATTTTCATGGCCTCTACTTGTGGTTCCTGAATTTCTTCCATAATCGATGTAGATCTCACCGGCGGAATCTTTGGAGATGGGATCTCGTCGATGTCGACGATCTCTGACTGTTGTTGTTCATTTTCTTCCAGCGATCCTTGTGACCTAGTTTGAAACCTGGTCGGTCTAGATGTTTGGCCTGCTTCTACTAACTTCGGTGGTGCCATAGTGGTGACTGTCGAACGTTTGCAGAGTTCAAATAACTTTTGTGAGCTTTGTGGTCTTTCTCTGTTTGTTTCGGCTACTATTACTCGCTCTTTGTGCTCCTTTCATGAATAGACTAGTTTCTCCCGTGCTTGCATGTTGTATGGACTTGTCATGAAACTTTTCGAGGACGCTTCCTCCATTATGCGTTTAATGCATCATAAGTGTGGGTTCAATGCATCTGTGGAAATTATGTACTTGCCATTATTCTTTCTTTGTCGTCTCTCATTGGCCTGTTTAATG
Organism: Picea engelmannii; assembly: GCA_009831015.1. Classification (NCBI taxonomy): domain Eukaryota; kingdom Viridiplantae; phylum Streptophyta; class Pinopsida; order Pinales; family Pinaceae; genus Picea; species Picea engelmannii. The sequence continues at coordinate 110,944 of ML796034.1, forward strand.
TGATGTCCCATCGGTCCTTGCCATGCTTTAATTCCTCTTAGTGTTGTCCTATCGTCCTACTTTTTTCGACTTTTCGTTTCCCACTTATTTTCCCCTTATATGTAACCGTTGTCCGTGCCTTTGCCGAATTTGTGTTTCGAACATCATGTGGCCTTTCTATCTCTGTCGTACTGCTCGCTTTTTAATATTGTTTCCTTTTTGTTCTCTTTTTTATTTATTTTTTGTCCTTTTTTTTTTTTTACTACACGGTGGGTGGTCGACTGTCCTTGTACAACTTCAGTCGGCTCTCGTTGATCATTTCTCCGAGGTCTACGCTTTCTAAATATATTAACTGTATATCTCCTCCATTTGTGATAGATTTTACCTCGTATGGTCCTAACCAATGCATTCTAAACTTCCCCGGGTGCTGAAACGATTTGTTGTCGTAGAGAAATACTAGATCTCCTTCCTTAAACATTTTCTTCTTGATGTGTTGATCATGCCAAGTTTTGTCTCTTACTTTCTGCACTTGTTGATGGAATCCTTCCAAGATTCAAACTTCCTCCATTGACAATAACTGATCTAGTCTCTCCTGTACTACGCCTCGTTCTGTCATTTGTGTGATAGCTGCTACGTGTAGGGTACTAAAAATTCTAATGGCACTACTACTTTTTGGCCATAGACTAGTTTGAATGGTGTGTGCCATGTCAACATTTTGCATGTGGTCCTATACACCCATAATACTATTGGTACTTTGAGGTCCCAATCGTCTCTGTTACGTTACAGATCTTTGTCAGTGCGTTCTCCATAATTTTGTTGAAATCTTCGACTGTGCCATTCGCCTGTGGATGATACAGTGTGCTCTTTTGGTTATGAACTTCAAACTCTTCAGTCATCGCACAAATGGTGTTGTTTATGAAGTGTGTGCCTTGGTCGCTCATAAAAACTATTGGGAACCCAAATCTAGTGATTACTTGTTCAAAATAGAAGTGTGCAGTTGCCTATGCGTTGCAATCTTTTACTGGTGCGACTTCTTCCCATCTTTTTTGGTATTATGTTGCAATGATAATGTATCTTTCCTCTGTCCTTTTGGCTGGTGGGTTAATTAGTCCCACAAATTCTATTTCCCATTTGTCAAATTCCTGTAATGTTACTTATGGTCGTAGTGGCATCTCGTCCCTTTTGTTGGGTTTGCCTACCCTTTGACAAACATCGCATCTCTGACAATACTCTTTCGAGTTGATGTGAATCGTTGGCCACCATAATCTTGCGCGTAATACCTTCTCCACGATATATTTTCCTGCATAATGACCTCCTTCCATTCCCTCGCGAGCTTCTACTAAAATTCTTGGTCGTTCATGCTGTAACATGTACCTTCGCAACATGTTATCTGCACCCATTATATATATATATATGTCCTGCAATCAGTTGATAGTCGACCGTGCAGACTACCAGATTCTTCTTTTGCACAGTGGTATATTCTTGCAGCGCAGTACCTGTAGTCAAGTACTGAATGATATCTGCAAAGTATTCATCAACAATCTTTACTGAGAATACCTGTGCATCTGGAAAGTTGTTTTCTAAATTCGTAGGTTCTTCTCAATTTGTGACCCTGGACAAGTGGGAAGGTCCTGCATTCAATTTTCCTGGTTTAACTATTACGTCAAAATAAAATTCTTTAAATAGCAGTAACCATCGACAGATTCTCCCCCCCAACACTGGCTTGTTAACTAGGTGTTTCAGGGCTGAGTGATCTGTAAACATCTTAAAGTGTTTTCCCAACAGGTAATGTCTGAACTTCTGCAGTTCATAGACTATGGCTAGGCCGTCTCTTTCTGTCGTGTTATAATTCTGTTCTGAGTCAGATAACTTTCTTCTTGTGAACGCTATCGGGTGATCCAAGTATCCTACTCCTGGCTGTGCTAAGATAGCTCCCAGTTCTATTGCTGATGCATCTACATGCACACAGAATGTCTTTTCCCAGTCTGGAAATACTAGTATTGGTGCGGTAACCATCTTTTCCTTCAGGGTATCCAGACCGTGTTGATGCTCGTCATTCCATTGATAATTTGTATCCTTCCTTAACAACTTTTCCATTGGTGTTGTGATCTTCGCATATCCTTTGATGAATTTCCTGTAGTATCCTGTGTGCCCTAACGTTTCTCTTAGCTGGCAGACTATTTTTGGTGCTGGTAAGTTAACAATGACTGCAATCTTTGTCGGATCCACTAGCAAGCCTTTTTTTGATACTATATGGCCTAATAGTATCCAAAACAGTGTTCCAAATATGCATTTCTTGATGTTCATTAATATCTGGCATTGTCTACATCTCTCTAGCATCAGTCGTAAAACTTCCACATGGTTTTTCAATAGACTATAAACTGTCTAGTCATCCAGGTATACTTTGAGAAGTTGATGGATGAATTCCTTAAATGATGTGATGACCACTTTGGAGAATATTGCGGGTGCATTCCTCAGTCTAAATTCCATGACTATGTACTGATAACATCCCCATTCCGACGCAAACATGGTCTTGTGTATGTCCTCCTGTGCTATCTTAATCTGATGGTAGCCTGAGAATCCATCAGTGAATGAGTAAGCTTCATGTCCCCCCACATTATCTAACACTTCATATGTGAACGGTGTAGGGAATGGGTCGTGTAGGCATGCATCGTTCAACTTCCTCAAGTCGACACATATCCTGATCCCTCTTCCTTGTTTATTGTCCTCTACTACCATCAGGCTTATCCATTCTGATTCCTCGACTGGTTTGATGATGTCGGCTTTGAGAATTTTGTCGATCTCATATTTAACTTTCTGTTTATATATGGGGTTCATTCTGTAGGGTCGTTGTCTAATAAGTCTCTTTTTAGGTCTGAGTGGTATCTTGATCTCTCCTAATTCTCTGGCTATACCTTTCATCTCTGTAAATGTTGTGGGAAAAAGGTCTCTATATTCACGCAACAATTTTGTGATTCTTTCTACTGTTTCCTCATCCTAGTAATCTCCAATGCTGTCCATTTTGGGATACTCAACTGTGTTAACTTTCTTTACCTTGATTGGTATGAATATGACTTCTGATTCTATGGGTGGCCCTTCCACATCTCTTTCTCCTTCTACTTCTTCGATCTGAATATCGTGTTGATTATCTTCATCTAGTACTTCTTCCTGTACATGGTAACATGACAACAGTTCCTTGTCTGTCTATTTATTCCACTGTTGCTCTTCTGTGATAAATTCTATTTCTAGTTCTTTGATGAATATTACTCCTCTGATTCGTTTGAGGGTTGCATCTATGTTGGGGTTCTCATGCTTGAATGAGAAAGTGATTGTGAAGTTTTTTTGCAGTGTCCTCCATGTTGTAGTTCCTTTGCGCAGTTCATGGTCTATATACCAGTTTGCCGGTATGCCCTCTAAAGTATGTATGAAGTGATGAGGCCATTCCTCCGGTGGTGTCATTTTCCACAACATTTTTCACTTCACTAAGTGTTCCGCTGGTGCCTCTTGTCCTTTGTATTTCTATTGTTTGGTGTATTCCTGTTCTGAGCTGAACCTTATGTGAAGTATTCGCTTACATTGATATTAGTCTATGATGGTCTCTTTATGTGCGCCCCACCATTTTGTGTGTGTGGCCTTGAGTGCTAAGTCAAGTGCTAGCAATCACTGGTTTTCTAATACTTCATCTTCATATTGTGTCAAGACTGTTTCCAAATCATTTAGTCTGTGGAAACTGGGTGGTTCTCTGATTTCTATGCCTACCCATCTTACTGCGCAGTCTATCCTTACACATATTCTCATGGATACTTTGTGTATCCTATGCTGCCAGTTTTCCAACCCATTGTTTGAGTCTGTTGTACATGAAGTAATGCTCCGCCAACTGAGTACCCCATCTACAGTTGGGTTTATGTAATCCTCATCGCGCGCAGTTGTTTTGTACAACTGGATGATCTCCTCAAAGTCCAGGAAAGTGGGTTCTACGAACCTATCCCCTTCCGATGGATCTAGTGGTGCTATGACCCTGTATTCTCTGGACTCAAATATCATTTTCTTGGTTTTCAAATTGATTATGGCCTGGTTTTCAAACGCCCAATCTAGAACAAGCAATGTTGGGTAAGGTGTTGTGTCGTCCACTATTTAAATGACTTCAAAGTCTTCTTTAGTGCACACTCCATCAAGATCTATTGTCACTCCTTTCAGTCTACCTATTGGTAGGATTCTATGCTGGTTTGCTAGTCTCAATTGGACATTTGAGTATCCCAGTGTTGGCTCTCCCATACATTTCCATTTATTCTTTGGTAATACATTCACTTCGGATCCTAGATCTAGTATGATGTCTCCCATGTTGAAATCCCCAATGTTAGCATTCAATTGAAATTCCCTGCTTGTTCTTCTTCTTGTGTGTAGGTGGTTAACGGTTTTTGGTTCTAGCTTTTCTTTTGTCTCGCTGCTACATTTCTCTAGTATGTTTTGAAATATTTTCACAGATGAAGGATCATTTAATACTTTCACACATGATTGCAAAAAGAATTTGAATGTACTAACTTTTCCCTTGGGTTGCATTCTGTTGGTATGATCCAGTGAGGGTGGCATCTCATATTCTGGGGCTTCCTTGCTTTGTTGTGCAGTTGACGCTATGTCCTCCTTCTGAAATTCTTGTAGGGATTCTTTAAAGATCTCATTTTCCTTTTGCGCGTCGAACTGCTTCTTGGGGTCAGTGTTCTTATTTACCCATTGATTCTGCACTGGTTTCTATCGAACTGCGTCATTTCCTGTTTTCGTTCCTCCACGAGTGACTATATTGATGTTTCATCCATCATCCCTTGCTTCGGCTGAAATCTATTGAACATTCTGATTGTTCTAGTTCCTCTTTTCCTGAATCTTTACTAGTAGTGTCAGACATTCCTCTGTATCATTGTCCGATGCGCGACAATACATACAAGTTGCTAGCGAAAGTGGACATTCCCGTGAATAATGTCCTGGTTGCTGACAATCGTGACATGTGACTGGTCCTCTACCCTGTCTGAAACCTCCTCTGGCTCGTCCACCTCCTCGGTAGCTTGTTCGGTCACCTCTCAGCACATTATACTGTGGTTCCTTATTATACTACGCGGTATTGTACTAGGGCTATGTCGGGTTATACTGCGGTTGCACGTTATTGTAGGGTTGTTGCGCAATATTGTACTACTGCTCTGCAGTGTTGTATGGAGCTGGGGCTTGATTGAACTGTGGCGCTGCTTGCCCAGTCATCATTTTATCCTGTACCATGTATGCATCTGATGCTCTCTCCAGCATTAGCTCCATAGTTCTGCAATCTTTGTCATCATGCCCACTGACTTACAAAAGGTGCAATATGAATTCTTTGGAACAGTCTGGTATTTATGCATCATCGTGCTGTGATAAGGGTCGTGACCTGGTTTCTTGCATATTTCGCACCATAATCATCCCTTTGGTAGCGTATTTGGCATACTTGTTTCCATATGCTGTGAGAATGTTGGGCATTCATTCTTGTGGTGTCCTTCTGTCCTGCATGTGGTGCACCAAATGACTTCTCGTTTGTTCTTGTTCTTATTATGGTTCAGCTGAAACGTTAAATTCTTCAAAATCTCCTCCAGTTCTTCGATAGCTGGGTCCATCTGCTGGTACTGGTTCTCTTCCAGTTGCAAGGCTTCCTACAGAGCCTCTACCTGCGTCTGAAACTTCTGTTGTCGTAAGGGATATTTTAAGTGTGGGAGTAGTGAGTTGACAAACAGGTGTTGATGTTGCATCTCGGTCATAAGGTATTTTAGTTTTCCCTTTAGTCTCTTGAATCTCTGGTCAATCTCCCATACATACTCTCCTGGTTTCTGTCTTATCTCGATCATCTCGTTCATGTACTGATCCTCTGAGCTCGGCTTCTGGAACTCATTAATTAGTAGCTTCTTAATGTCTTCTAGTGTCCTTGTCATCCCAGGGGCACTGTTTATGTCTAGACTCATGTACCAGTCTAGTGCACGGTCTCTTAGCATAATCGCTAGCTGTGCGAGTTTGGTATCTTCATCAGTGATTTGCTTTTCTTTCCAAATCTTTCCATAAATGAACAAATGCTTCTCAGGGTATACTGTTGCTTCTCCTCAAAATTCTGGTAATATGATAGTGGGATCGTGTCCTGCCATTTTGAATACTGAACTACTACCTCCTCCCCACGTTGTATATACTTGGCAAGTGTTGCCTGAACTAGCTCATCTAGGTTTTTCTCCTTGCATATATGTACTTCTTGCTATCGGAGTTCCTTCGAACTTCAGTTGTCTAAACGGTGGTGTTCTCTTTGGTGTATTAGTCGCACATGGGTTTATGGGTTCCACACTGACATTAATATGGATAGGATGTCTGCCTTCTCCTCCCATTCTTAGTCCTCTTGTCTTCCTCTCATATGTTGCACGTAGGATTTCCTTAATCTTCTCCACAGCCCGAAGATCCTCTACCTCTTCCTCATCGCTCTCCAAGCCTTCCCTCGCGACTACAACTCTCTTCTTGGTATTCACCTTATATTGGTAGGGTACTCCACTACTCGTCATTCCTGACGACACCAATATCCACTTGAGCTGGTCGTCATCCATCATGATCGGGTCCAAGGGTTCCTCCTACTTCTTTCCTTTATTCTTACCTCCTTCCATTTATCCTCTCTCTGTCAGTGTTCCCCCCCCTTCCCCCATGCACGCAGGGAAGTTTAGTTGTTTGATTCCATTGTCATTACACCTTTGCTGTATAGAAGTATCTTAATAGAAGTATACAAGGATTGAATGTACCTTCCTCGAGGTCCACATAGAAATTCTTTCTCTACTGCGTTGTATGACTTCGTTGTGTCAACTACAAAATCTGTGATGAAACATTCCACAATACTGTCAAGCCAAAAGTCTACTGCGCAGGTGAATTTGTAGTTCACCTGCTATAACTGCTCAATCTATACCAGAGTCCAATCTAGATGTCGAATCCAGTTCTTCGCGTGGTTATCCTTCAACCTTAGTATCCACTCTTGTAGTAGATGCAAAAAATCATAGAAAAAAACTTCGTGTAAATCAGTAAATACGTATTTATCCAGATATTTGCGAGGTGTGATCCTAGGGTTTCTATTGTCTTTCTGTGCAAACTCTATCTCTTTGGTTCTCAACTATCCTTCAATTTCTGCTTTCATGGGGTTCCAAGGTCTCAACATTCCCTTTTAATGTCTCCTTTCTCTTCTTGTTTTGCTCGTTCTTTTCTCATTCAATCTATCTCATCAAATCAATCCTCTCTTGTTCCTATTAACACGACAATAGAACCATTTGTTTGTTATCACTTTCCTTTACCATCTGAGTTATTGACCCAAGGTTCATGTCTTTCAGGTTTCCAACAAAGCCTCTAAAACTATCGGCCCTCCTGGTAAACCAAAAGGCAACACAGTACACAGAGTGCACTGTGCAGTCTCACCCGAGATAGCTTTAAATGGGTGGTTGTAAGAACCAAGTGTTTATAGCCTAGGATTGAGTATGAGATAGGGGTTTATTATTCAGAGCCATATACTATGAATGGTGATTTCAATCCACTATTACTCACGGGTGCGCATTTATCTTTCACAGTTTATTTCCCGAACAACACAATCGTATTTCATAACAATGTATTAACTCATTCATTAATCATAACAACTAACTACTGAAAGAAGACAAAGATATACATGCATTCATCACATTACACAGATATTACCGTGGTTCACCCCCTCCTGGTATACGTCCACAAAGATTTGGCTCTAGGCTCTTTTATTATGGTAGTTCTGCATCTCCAACGCCACGCACTTACATTTCTCCTCAAACTGGTAAGATCTGTATGAGGGGAACTAGATCGCACCAGGATCCACAACCTGTGATATAATCCTCAGATCTCCCTTCTCTCCTCTGTTCTTATCTCCACAAATTAAAAAATTGGTTCGTAACAGTATTACATAACTCATCAACTCGTACATAACTATGATGGAATACTACAAAAGTTGAACTAACACAAAAGAAAATGAACCTCTATATGATACCTGCATATCTATATTTATATATATTGGGCTCTTCAGCCATTTACAATCGTATTACCAAAACCCTAACCCTACCGACGTTAGGTCTTCCTCCCATGTGCGCGTGTTGTTCTTCCTCCAACTGTCGCTTTCCGTGTGCACGCTTTCTTTCATGCATACATGTTTTTCTTCCTCTATCTGTTGCTTCAGTTTCTTCATGCTTTATTTCCCACTATCATCCTTCTTTCCACTTCGGCCTAGTGCCAACAGTCATCATGGTGGTAGTTGATCTCCTTTCCAAGTATGCTCATTTATGTGCTCTTCAACACCCATTTACAGCATCCATAGTGGCTCAACTTTTCATGGACCAGGTCTTCAAGATTCATGGCATGCCGCATTCTATTTTTTTTCATCGCAACCCAACTTTCACCAACAATTTTTGGCAAGAACTATTCAAGCTACAAGGCACCCAATTTCATCTCAACACAACTTATCATCCCTAGACAGGTGGTCAAGCTGAAGTTGTCAACAAGTTTTTGGAAACATATTTGAAGTGTTTTGCATCAGAAAAGAAAAATCAGTGGGCTCAATGGTTACCCCTAGCCGAATGGTGCTACAACAATTCATACCATACAACTACCGGCATGACTCCTTTTGAAGTGGTATATGGACAAAAGCCACCATCAGTTCTCTCATATTTACCAAGTGTCTCGAAGGTCCAAGCGGTTGGCCAAACACTTATAGTTTGAGAGGCTATTCTCCATACCCTCAAAGAGAATTTGGTCATGGCCCAGAATTGCATGAAGCAACAAGCATATCAAGGTCGCTCTTAACGTCATTTTGCAGAAGGAGATTAGGTGTTTCTTCGACTTCAACCTTACAAGCAAACTTCCCTCAAGGCCGACCATTGTCAGAAGCTCGTGCCCAAATTTTATGGTCCTTATATAGTTCTCAAGCGTGTGGGATAGGTGGCCTATCAATTAGTTTTTCCCAATCATTCTAAGCTACATCCTTTTTTTCATGTTTCATGCTTAAAGAAGGTGATTGGGACTAAGTGCCAAACTCAAACCAACCTTCCCGAGTTGGATGAAGAAGGCGCCATTTGGCTACAACCACAAGAAGTTTTGGACCAGCGTGAGTGTCGCCTATGTTAGAGAACCATCAAGAAAGTGTTGGTCCAGTGGAAAGATACAACTCCAACAGATGCCACTTGGGAACCAACTACCATTCTGCTGCAATTTCCACATCTCAAGCCTTGAGGACAAGGTTGTTTTTAAGGGGGAGAACATGTTAGGTCCCTAACCCCTCACATAGGTAGAACAATGTATTCCTATGTAATAAAGGTCAATATTAATAAGGCTTTGCAATAAAGTAGAATAAGTCGAATGTAAGAAGATCTAATAGAAGTTTCCGCTTCTAGAAGGATCTTCCTCTAGATGGTTCTATTTATAGACATATTTAGTATAAATAGGAGTCGAGGGTATGAGAACCCTAGCTTGGATATTATTGTAATAGAGCTCTGCTCAACTAGAGGTTTCCCCCTCTCAGAATCAAAGTTCTCTTTCTGGTGTTATTTTGATATCATTTCAGTGTTATTGTGGTGTTGTTATGGTTATATTGTTGTTTATCTTCCATTTCTAGCATTTTATTTCTGTTCTGCATACTTTTTATATCTGGAATATTACACCCAATTCAACGCCAGATCCAGACTTCACATGAAAACCACCAGTCACTTCTACACACTAGAGATTGTACATATGTATGTATGTTTCATCTGGTTGGAAAAGACCCTCTTTGGCCAACAAAGCATCTTCTTCCTCCCAGTCAACATCCAGAAGATTTTCCATGTTAACCATCTTGTATGCAGTGTTAACCTCTTAGGCATTGATAACAGGGAAAAAAGATAAGCGTGTTAGTGAATATTCTGACTGCTTCCACCTACCCTAGGCCTCCACTAAAGCAACGCTCCTCTCCCTCCACTCCATCATCAAGTTAAAGTTAAAGTTATGTAAATGTTTAATATCTTAAATTATATTATAAAATGAGTTAATAAGTGGTTTTGATTAAAAAAAAAAACTGAACATATTACAAAATGAATTAATAAATGGTTTTCATTAATAAAAGGAACTGACTCAATAATTTATTTTTATGATTCATTATTATTTTTAAAATAACTAAGATCTCTAAAACCAGTATAGATCTATCTTAAGTGTTGAGAGGGATTAAATCTCTAGAGGTGCAAACCTTTAAGCTTTTCTTAAGTTTTGCACTCTAAAAAAGGTTTTCACATCAAGATATTTGATCTCTCTCAACACTTGATAGATCTGGGGTTAAGATGGATCTATGCTACTTTAATACATTAATATTAAAGTATTAAAAAATATAATTAATACATTTTATAATATATTACTACCTCTGTAATCACTACATTGTTTTGGTATATGGACATCTCTCCCATATCAAGTTGTAGAGCGCCTATGAGTGCAACAATAGAATTATAATTTCTAAAATAAAATTATATGATCAAATCCTCCCATCAATTAAATAAAATTACAACTAGTAATAATTTTTTTATAAAATTTGGGAAAGAATATCCCAAAAAAAAATGAATTTGTCCACTTTTTAACTTACTCACATTATTATTATTATTAAAATGATAGATAAACAATCACATTATTATTATTAAAATGATAGATAAACAATTAAAATTATAGTTAAAATTTTCTTGTAATAAAAAGTTCTTAACACGATAATAAGTAATTTATTTATTTTATAACTCAAATCAACCATTAAAATAATAATTAAAAACTAAAAACAACCACAATATTTATAAATATTTTTAATGAAATGTATTTATAATAAAAATATTAACCCTTTTTAACCAACAACATAATTAGGTTACGGTAACAATCACACTTTAAATGAATTTCTATTGATTTATTTGTTTTTATATTTTTATTTTCATTTTTTATATTAACCTTATTTCACTTTACATATATCATTTAAGATGATGATATATCCTAGGACAAGTATGATATATTCTAGGACAAGTTTTACTGGACAAATAAAAAGAATTCATGGTCATTATGAAGAGTGATAATTAAATTATGAAAGTTGGTAATGGTATGGTATATCTTTTATTTAAATCTAGTTTGAGTGGGCCTAATGGTTAAGAACATGTGTTTCCACCTAAGAGGTCACAAGTTCAAATCTAGAGGGGGTAGGGTATGTATGCCTCTGCATACTTTAGTAGTCAAATTGCTATAGGGAGGGGGTCCCTTGTCCCACAAGCAAGGGGATCTCATAGTCAAAATGATGTGGGGGTCTCATACACCAATTTGTTGTTTGGCTTGGCATGACCTTAAAATTAGATTATTATTATTATCATTTAATATTAAAAGAAGTTAAAAGGAAGTAGTGTCCATCCTTAGTCTTCTTTCTAACACAAATTATATAAATGCATTCATTCCAAGTCATTAGTTGGTTAATTTAGCAACCAATGGAGTGATTTCATCAGGAATAATTTTAAGGATGGAAATTATATTAAAATATAGAAACCTTGGCTAATATTACTTAGTACGCGGAAGTGTACATAACCTACCATTTCGTAAGGAATGAATTTATAAAATTTGTGATATAAAGGAAGTTAAGTTTTGAATAGGTAGAGTTTGCAATCTTACATTATGAATAGGGTGATAAATCCATTAAAACCACCTATAGAAACAATAGGAAAAAAAAATCACCAACATGGGCAACAATATACTAACCTAATGTGTGTGTGCGTGTGTAGCTAGTATCGAAAACCCACAAACCATTACTAGAAAGAAAATGTGACTTGGCAAGGGTCAAGATGTCTGAAAACACTCCCTTATGGGGGTCCCATGCCAATGGGATGCCTACCCTTCAAGCCATATCACAGTGGGAGAATATTAATCATTCAACATGTATAGATTCTACCCCCTCTGATTTTGAACCTGTAACTTCCAAGGAGTAAAAATGTGTTCTTAACCATTAATCCCACTCAATTTGCAATTTTAAACTTGAAGGACATGGGGGTGGGATTTGACTGAAAATTGAAGGACATGAGGGTGACTGTTGATCCACGAACGTAAAATAAATTAATGACTCTCTTTTCCTAGCAACAAGGGGTATCATGAATATAATTTGTTGTGGATCCTTAACCCATTGTTCTTTTGGGACATCCCATGAGCACACAAAAAATCCAATCATTGATCTTTGTTGCCAACCCATTGGATGTACTAAAATCACAAGTAGTTAAGTGAGACGAACTTTTAAATTTGACGTAGCTAGAATGTAAACTTAAATTATATAACAATAATAATAATAATAATAATAATAATAATAATTAAGTAATTAAATTTATAATTAAAACTATGAGTTATCATAAGTGGTCAAGATTGTATTCACATTTGTTTAGATGTAAGATTTTTTAACATGATGGTAATTAATGGTTTATTTATTTATTACTTATATTGGAGAAGGTTAAACGTGCTAGATTCAACTTTTTCCAATTTTCCATCATCATAATTAATTAGGCAAACTTTGTTGAAATTGAAATCTTGAATCGATGAGATTTTTTTTTTTAATGTAGAAATAGGTTCAATGCCCTCTGATACCCCTAATACAACTAGATTATACAATATTAACATCTAATATTTTCAACTTCATCAATCCAAAATTATTGCTACAAGATTTAAAGCCATAAATATTTGTTTCTCATCCTAATATTTTCAGGCAAAAGAAATATCTCTAACCATGTATGGAAAAAATAGAGATGTAGAACAATGAAAGCTTAACTATCCCAATTTAAATGGATATATATCGATATATTATATTAGTATATTATTTTAAATTATTATATTTTTTTCATTTCTATATCAACTTTATTTTACTTTATACATCTCATTAAGGAAGGTGATGTCCCCTAATAATAATACATTCTAGTGTGTAAAAAAAAAATCCAAGGTCATTATGAGGAGGAAGGTGATGTCCCTTAATAATAACACATTCTAGTGCTTACAAATAAAATAAATCCAAGGTCATTATGAGGAGTTTGTCGAGAATAATTAAGTTTTGAAAGTGAGTAATGGTATATCTTTTATTATTTAGGGTTACATGAAATTAAAAGGAAGTAGTTATATAAATTCATTCATTCCAATTTCAATGTGTTAGTTGTTTAATTTAGTAATTAATGACGTAATTTCATTACTTATTATGTGGAAGTGTACATATACTACTCTTTTGTAATAAATGAATTTATAAAATTTTTGATACAAAGGAAGTTAATTTTTTAATAGATAGAGTTTGCAATATTCCATTGTGAATAGGATGATAAATCCACTAAAACCATCTATAAAAACAATGGGAAAAGAAATCCACCAACATGGAAAACAATGTACTAACCTAATATATAAGTTTGTGTGTGTAGTTAGTACCGATAATTCACAAGCCAATATTAGTAGGAACATGTGACTTGGAAAGGGCCGAGACATTGGAAAACACTCTGATATCAGGGTCACATGCCAAGGGGAAGCCTACCCTTCAAGCCTTATCACATTGGTCCAATATTAATCATTCAACATGTATAGACTCTACCGCCCTCTCGCTTTGAACTTGTGACCTCCAAGGAGTAAACACATGTTCTTAACCATTAAGCCCAATCAAGTTGCACTCTAAAATTTGAAGGACATGGGGGTGGGATTTGATTGAAAATTGAAGGACATGGGGTGGAATTTGATTGAAAATTAAAGGACACCGGGATGAGCTTTGATCCACTAACCTGAAATAAATTAATGAATCTCTTTTCCTAGCAATAAGGGGTCTCATACATATAATTTGACGTGGATCCTTAACCGACATAGGAATGGGATTTGATCCACTAACCTAAAATAAATTAATGACTCTCTTTTCCTAGCAACAAGGGGTCTCATACATATAATTTGACAAGGATCCTTAACCCATCATGCTTTTGGGGCATCCCATTAGCACACAATAAAGTCAATCATTGACCTTGTTTCCTACCCATTGGTTGTACTAAAAGCACAAGTATTCAAGTGAGAGGAACTCTTAAATTTGAACTAGCTAAATTATAAACTTAAGTTATATAATAATATTGATCATTAAAATAATAATTAAGTAATTAAATTTATAATTAAAACTATGAGTTGTCATAAGTGGTCAAAATTGTATTCACATTCGTTTAGATTTTAATATGAGAGTTTTTTTTAACATCATGGTTATTAATGGTTTATTTATTTATTACATATATTGAAGAAGGTTAAATGTTATAGATTCAATATTTTCCAATTTTCCATCATTACAATTAACTAGGAAAATGATCCAAGTGGATATTGGTGGCCACCCACCTATTCCAACTGGCTCCTCTTTCCATTTTTTAGTGCAACACGTTCTTTTGTACTTCTTTGTAATTGGGGCTTCTACACTTCTGGGGCTGTCTGAATCCTTACACATCTTCCAGGTCGATACTGGTGGCCTCCCACCTAATCCAATTGGTTTATTTTGTATGTTTGCATGCCAACACATCTTTTTTTACTTCTAGGGTAATTTTGGGGCCCTAAACAGTGTTTTTTGGTCTCGCCATAGTCAAATTATAGACGCAATTAGAGCTTGACGACGTAATGCATATATGTCGAAAATACCTTTCCAATGGGCTATCACGCACCTAAAACAAAGATCATATGCAAAAGTTACGACCCCAGGAAGTTATTGTACTAACTTACATGAGTTTTGGCGTTTCATCTCCTACGGTTAGGTTTTTGGATGTCTAGGGTTTTGGCATTCATGTTTATCATAAAAATGCCTTCAGAGCCTCATTGTAATCATCTTCTTGCAAATGAGTGTAGTCATCACATCTCTTCTCAGAGATAAAGCTACCACCATTCTAGCGAGTCTTGCACTCTGTATTTTTACAGTCTCTTTACAATTATTTCATTAATAGAAATCAAGTATTGTTGTATTTCTCCGTTTCTAGAAATTTTCATGAGTATTTAATTGTAATATATATGCTTTCATTTTGTTCCAAAAATAATCCAGATCAGTGGTATCAGAGTAGGCTTCTCTTGATCGTTTTTCAGCTCATGTCCCTGGCGAGGTCTAAGTATAGCCAGTTGGGTCTCAAGTTTGTTTCTCTTGAAGGAAATTACTCTCTCATGCCCAAGAAACCCTCGATGGTGGTAGAAAATAAAAACAACGGAGTAGAAGATTCTATTAACCTGTTGCTTGAGCAAGCTCTCATGCAACAGAGGGATGAAATGATGGAGAATTTTTCACACATCATTCAACGCCTGTTGATAGCAACAGTTGCATCTTCATCAAGCGTCCATATTGGAGGAACCTCTCCCTTCAAGGTACAAGTTAATTTTGATATTCCCATATTTGAAGGTCAGATAGATGCATATTCCCTAGAAAAATGGTTAAATCTATTAGAAGGTTATTTCTCTGTTCAAAATTTTTTTGATGGGGAAAAGATCACCTTCGCACTCCTCAACGCTCTCCCCCATGTCAAACATTGGTGGGAAACTTACTAAGACCAAAGTTACACAGAGGAATCTGGAATATATGGGGCCGAGCCCACTTAGGATGTTTTTGTGGATGCGGTCAAAGAACAATACTATCCTATTGATAACTATTAAGAACATTACATGAGATGGACCACACTGCGGCAAGAAAAGAGCCAAATAGTGCCAGAGTTCACAAATACTTTCCATACCTTGTGCACCAAGTTGGGTATCAAAGACTCCGAGCGACGTCTGGTTCTGTAATACCATGGGGCTCTGCATATGTACATCCAAACCAAAATGGATTTCCTAAACATCTCATCATTAGGAGCTGCCTATCGATATGTTGTCAAAATCGAGAAGAAATTTAGGTACTAGAAGAAATGGGAATTCGGGTCTACAAATATTCAACAACCAAAGCACGGTAAATATTACCCTAACCAATATCCTCTAGAAAACTAGTCCAAGACACAAGAAAAAAAGGGTGAAGTAAATATGAAGAATGACATTGGGAAGTGGTGTGAATTCCATAAAATCCCATGGCACAACATCGATGCATCTCGTTAGAAACAGTCATTGGTGGCTGAGGTCAAAGACATGGAGCCCAACCTTGATTCAGAATCCGATCCTGAAAATATTGAAAACAGACAAATCATCGACACAGACCACACTGCTACTGTCATGACCACAACAATTCAGCTAGAAGAACTAGTAGATCTTGAAGAGGGGGAGCACCTCTTCCATTCACATATGTGGGTGAAGGGGACCCCATTGCATTTCATTTTTGATAACGATAGCCATAATAACCTCATCTCAGCTAAGGTCGTGAAACAGTTGGGTTTGTCAACAACACCCCACCCGCAACCATACAACATCGGGTGGCTTCACCAGGGACGAGATCTTCATGTCATCTAGCAATGTCGCCTATCCTATGGCATCCATCCCTTAAAGGATGAGTTAGTGTTTGATATTTCCTGTCTTGATGTATTTGATGTTTTTTTGGGCCAACCATATATGTGGAAACGTCATGTTGTCTATGAGTTAGACCCCGTAGTGTCATTATTACTCTGGGAGGTCAGATCTAGAGGATACCAGAAGTAGTTCCGACTACTTCTCCACCAAAACAACACCACAAGCTAATCATTCATACTACAAAATTCATCCTCTTCACAGTCTATTCAAAGGATGAATAGAAGACCACTACAACCATTGTAGCCTCAACACCTTCTATCCAACAAAAACGTATTGTCGAAGATACAGAAGATATTGTTTCTTCACCTACAATGGTGCCTACACAATGCCCCATCCAACCCAGAGACAATAGGTTGGTGGAACAAATTCAACCCCTCCAGCAATAGGTTTGTGACATTATTCCCCAAGCCAAGAAGCACAACTTCTCCAACAAGGCACGCAGCTCACAAAACTTCATATTCATAAAATTCTTTCCCCTCTTTCTTGGGAAATCAACTCAATGGATACCATTGCTTCCTAAGGGGGGAGGATTGATCCAGGTGGATATTGGTGGTCACCCACCTGTTCCAACTGGATCCTCTTCTTATTTTTTAGTACAACACGTTCTTCTGTACTTCTTTTAATTATGTTTTCTACACTTTCGGGGCTATCGGAATCCCTTCACATCTTCTAGGTGGATACTAGTGGCCTCCCACCTAATCCTACTGGCTTATTTTTTAGGTTTTCATGTCAACACATCTTATTGTACTTCCAGGGCCATTTTGGGGCCCTAAACAATGTTTTTTTTGGCTCTCCACAGTCAAACTATTAACAGAGTCAGAGTTTGACGATGTAATGCATAGTTCTCGAAAAGACCTTTCTAATGGGATATCACGTGCCTAAAACAAATATTGTATGCAAAATTTACGACCCCATGAAGTTAATGTACTAACTTACCCAAATGGGGGCCACATGAGTTTTGGCGTTTCATCTCCTAGGGTTAGGTTTTTGGATGTCTAGGGTTTGGAATTCATGTTTATTATAAAAATGCCTTTGCAACCTCATTGTAAGCATCTTCTTGCGAATGAGCGTATCCATGACATCGCTTCTCAAAGATAAAGCTACCACCATTCTTACAAGTCTTGCGCTCTATATTTTTACAGTCTCTTTACAATTCTTTCATTAATAGAAATAAAGTATTGTTGTATTTCTCAGTTTTTGGAATTTTTCATGAGTATTTCATTGTAATATCTATGCTTTCATTTCGTTCCGAAAATAATCTGGATCAGTGGTATCAGAGCAGGCTGCTCTTGATCATTTTTTCAGCACATGTCCGACGAGGTCCAAGTATAGCCAGTTGGGTCTCGAGTTTCTCTCTCTTGAGGACAATCACTCTCACACGCCCAAGAAACCCTCAATGGCAGAAAAAAAGAAAAATAGTGGAGCAGAAGATTCTATTAACCTGTTGCTTGAGAAATCTCTCGCGTAACAAAGGGATGAAATGATGGATAATTTTGCACACATCCTTCAACGCCTTCGGATAACAACAAGTGCATCTTCATCAATTGACCATTTTGGAGGAACCTCTCCCTTCAAGGTACATGTTAATTTTTATATTCCCATATTTGAAGGTTAGATAGATGCGGATTCCCTAGAAAAATGGTTAAATCTATTATAAGGTTATTTCTCTGTTCAAAAAAATTTGGTCAAGGAAAATATCACCTCGCACTCAAGGATCTCCCCCATGTCAAACATTGGTGGGAAACTTACTGGGATCAAAGTTCCACAGAGGAATCTGGAATATATGGGGCCAATCCCACTTAGGATTTTTGTGTGGATACGGTCAAAGAACATTATTATCATGTTGATAAATATGAAGACCGGTACATTATATGGACCACACTACGACAAGAGAAGAGCCAAATGGTGTTGGATTTCACAAATAATTTCCATACCTTGCACACCAATCTGGGTATCAAAGACTCTGAGTGGCATCTGGTTATAAAATACCATGGGGCTCTGCATAGGTACATCTAAACCGAAATGGATTTCCTAAACATATCATCATTGAGAGATGCTTATCGATATGTCGTCAAAATCGAGCAGAAATTTAGGCACCAGAACAAATGAAAATTCAGGTCTGCAAAAATGAAACAACCAAAGCACGGTAAAGATGACCCTTACCAATAGCCTCTATACAACCATTCCAAGACACAAGAAAAAAAGGGTAAGTAAATATGAAGAATGAACTGGGAAGTGGTGTGACTTCCACAAAATACCCTGGCACAACACCGATGAATGTCACTCGAAATAGTCATTGGTGTCCAAGGTCAAAGACACAAAGCCGACCGTGATTCAGAATCCGATCCAGAAAATATTGAAAACAAACAGAGCATCGATGCAGACCCCACTACTATTGTCGTGACCACAACAATTCAGCTAGAAGAACCAGTAGATCCTAAAGAGGGGGAGCACCTCTTCCATTCACAAACGTGGGTGAAGGGGACCCCATTGCATTTCAATGTTGATAACAACAACCAGAAGAACCTCATCTCAGCTAAGGTCGTCAAACATTTGGGGTTATCGACAAAACCACACTCGCAACCATACAACATTCAGTGGCTTCACCAGGGACGAGATCTTTGCGTCAGCCAACAATGTCATCTGTCCTATGGAATCCATCCCTTCAAGGATGAGGTAGTGTGTGATATTTCCCCTCTTGATGTCTGTGATATTTTTTTGGGCCAACCATATATGTGGAAACATCATGTTATCTATGAGTCTAGACCTCGTAGTGTCATTATTACTCTGGGAGGTTAGCTCTACAGGATACCAGAGGTAGTTTCAACTATTGCTCCACCAAAACATCACCTTAAGGTAATCTATCATACTGCAAAATTCATCCTCTTTACAGTATGTTCAAAGGATGCACATAAGACCACTACAACCACTACAACCTAAACACCTTCTATCCAACAAAAATAGTTTGTCGAAGAGACATAAGATATTGTTTCTTCACCTACAATGGTGCCTACACAATGCCCCATCCAACCTAGAGACATCAGGTTGGTGGAACAGATTCAACCCCTCCAACAACAGGTTTGTGACAGTCTTCCACAAGCCAAGAAGCACAAATTCTCTAACAAGGCACGCAACTCACCAAGCTTCAGATTCATAAAATTATTTTCCCTCTTCCATGGGCACTCAACGCAATGGAGACAATTGATTCCTAATGGGGGATGATTGATCTAGGTGGATATTGGTGGCCACCCACCTGTTCCAATTGGATCCTCTTTTCAGTTTTTATTGCAACACATTCTTCGATACTTCTTTGTAATTTTGGTTTCTACACTTTTGGGGTTGTTTAAATCCCTACACATATTCTAGGTGGATCTTGGTGTCCTCCCACCTAATCCAACTAGCTTATTTTGTAAGTTTTCATGTCAGCACAGCTTGTTGTACTTTCGGGGCCGTTTTGGGGCCCTAAACAATGGGTTTTTGGCTCGCCACAGTCAAACTATAGATGGAGTCAAAATTTTATGATGTAATGCGTAGTTCTCGAAAAGGCCATTCCAACGGGCTATCACATGCCTAAAACGAAGATCATATGCAAAAGTTACAACCCTGGGAATTTAATGTACTAACTTACCCAAACGAGGCCCACATGACTTTTGGCGTTTCATCTCCTAGGGTTATGTTTTTGGATGTCTAGGGTTTTGTCATTCATTTTTATCATAAAAATGCCTCCATAGCCTCATTGTAATCATCTTCTTGTGAATGAGCCTAGCCGTCACATATATTCTCAGAGATAAAGCTACCACCATTCTAGCGAGTCTTGCACTTTGTATTTTTAAAGTCTCTTTACAATTATTTCATTAATAGAAATCAAGTATTGTTGTATTTCTCCATTTCTCGCAATTTTCATGACTATTTCATTTTAATATCTCTGCTTTCACTTTGCTCCGAAAATAATCCGGATCAGGAAACTTTGTTGAAATTGAAATCTAGGATGGATGAGATTATTGTTTTAATGTAGAAATGGATTCAACACTCTCTGATACCCCTACTACAACTAAATTATATATTGTTAACATCTAATATTTTCAACTCCATCATTCCAAAATTATTTCGACAATATTTCAAACCATAAATATATGTTTCTCCTCCTATTATTTTCAGTGCAGCAAAAGGTCCAATTCGTCGCGTTTTTAGATTATTTGATGTAGATATGTCTAATCAAGTATGGAAAAAAATAGAGATGTAGAATAATTGAAGCTTAACTATCCTAGTTTAAATGGATATACATCGATTTATTTTAATAGTATATTATTTATTTATTATTATTATTTTCCATTTTTATATCAACTTTATTTTACTTTATACATGCCATTTAGGAAGGTGTTGTCCCCTAATAAAAATACATTCTAGTGTGTACAAATAAAAGAAATCCAAGATCATTATGAGGATTTACTCCAGAGTAATTAAGTTATGAAAGTAGGTAATTTTATTTCTTATATATTATTTATGGTTAAGCCAATTTAAAAGGAAGTGATAACCTTCTTTGTATCTCAAATTTTACAAATTCATTCATTTCAATGTGTTTTTGGTTTAGTTTAGCTACCATTTTTCTATGGGGCTCATGCACATTGGTCTTTATTTTGAAAATATTCATTTGAAGGTAGGACAAGTTCAAAAGAAGAAATTTTCATTCTTAACCTCCATTGTATCATAAATTTTACAAATTAATTCATCCCAAGGTGTTTTTAGATTAGTTTAACAACATGATTTACTTTTATCATAATAATAATAATAATTTAATTTTATGGTCATGACGTATTCATCCACCAAATTAATGCATGAGATCCCCTTGTTTGTGGGACAAGAGAAACTCTCATTGTGGTGATTTTGTTGCTTACTTAATGAGTTGCACGTACCCTAGCCCCTTTTGATTCAAACTTGTGACCTCCAAGGGGGAAACACATGTTATTAACCTTTAAGCTCACTCAAGTTGTACTAATAATAATCTTATTTTCAATTCAAAACCGACGGGGGGTAGGGATGCTCATATTGGCCCGTTGTGACAAGGCTGGAAGGGTAGATGACCCCTGGGATAGAGGTTCACTTCGGTGGGACTCGGGACGTCTCGGCCCCTGCTGAGTCACAAGTTATTGGTATATCTGGCTTGCAGGCTGTTGGATATACTCTTGGGAGGTTGCTGTTCCCATGGTTAAAAAAAAAAAAATCTTATTTTAAATTCATGAGATAACCAAACACCAAATTGATGTATGAGACCCACTTGTTTTTGGGACAAGGGATCCCTCTGCATAGTAATTTGACTATAGAGGTCAGAAGCATTGATATTGATTTTGGAAATATTCATTTAAGGGTAGGGAGAGGAAGCAATGTTCATACCTAACCTTATTTGTATCACAAATTTTACAACTTCATTCATTCCAAGGTGTTTTTGTCTTAGTTTGGAAACCCATTTTACTATGGAAGTCATGAACATGGATCTTGATTTTCACAATATTCCTTTTATTATTTAAGATTATAGTATTAGAAAACCATTTTTTATCACCCAAATTGATATTTATAAAATATTTATAGTATTTTAACTTCCACTTATTAATGATTTTAATTCTTTCCATATCATACCTTTAAACTTCACGAATGAAAGATTTACTAATGTCAATGTTTGTAATTTCATTGCCTTTTTTATGTTCCATAATCTAATTCAAACCTTAGAATATCTATATTGACCTATTTTAATACTATGGTGGCTACATATCATATTAAAAGTAAAACAAAGAGGTTACATTTACTCAACTTGAGCAATTTGTTTCTATAATCTAAATGTTGAGTCACACATTTAAATTCCATAAAAGTACATCCAAATTCAATCAAGAGAATTCATTAAAGAATGTTGGATTTAATTTTCAAATAGTAGGATAAGAAGTATTTTATTTATTTATTCAATTGTATTCCAAGCTTTGTAAAGGATGTTGTGGGCCCAAACTTCATTCCACAAAGAATAACCAAGATGACTTAAGTTTATAAAAGAAAATTTTCTTATTCCAAATCCATATTTCTGCATTTGTACATTTGTTTCCAATACAATAGTAAGCTTTCCAACCATTAATGATTATTTTATCAACTTTGTGGTTCTAATTTGGATGGAAATAGAAAGTTTGATATATAAATATTCATAAAATGCGCCATTTTGAAGGTGTTACCAACATACAAAAATGGATGATAAATTATTTTTTTATATTTTCTTACTGTAATCATAAATTTATTGGACATTAATAGTAAGCTCATAGTTCTCGTTGAATTGTTGGAAAAAATTGAGTTGCTTGGGAAGATTTCTAATAGGTTTTGTGAGGAGAATGTTATCCTTAGCATATAAAAGAAGGACAACAATTATGGCTATGTTAAAACCAATGCATCCTTCATCTTCTAAAAATTGCACAACATTATTGATATATATGCCAAAATAGGTGGGAGAAAAGAGAAACCCTTGCTTAACATCAATATTACAATTAATATCCATAGACCATTTTTTATTACATTGCAACTTAAAAAACATTCTTTTGGTAGAATCTAATCATAGAATTATGAAGCTCAGTAGGGATACCAATTTCTTTCAATAATTTCTATAGCTTAGGCAAAATGTTGAAATATTTTTTAAAATCCATGAAACAGCATTATGTTGAGATTTTTTTTTTTACACAAACAACCAAGCATTCATTCCTTTTTACACAAATAGCCAAACATTCATTCGATAAGTGATAAGAACTAAGTTTCACATGTGCGTGGGAATGACACAATGCTATAATGAATAAGGATTTAAATCATAAAATATTGATTTTGAGCTATGTTTAACAATGAAACATAATTGTAACCTATGATTTTACGAATGAAACACACAGGAGTGGAAGTGAGACCACGGGGATCGAGCATGAGATAAATCCGTTTTTGAGGGATTTGCATAGGGGTGTGCAAAACCTTCATCTAAGGGTAATGGTGGGCCTCCAAATTATCCATTTTATGACCCATCCTATATTTACATTTGGCCCATTTTCCCCTTGGTGAAGATCTTCTTGATAACGGTTCCCTCTTTTCAAATACCATTATAGAAATTATTATATATGCTTAAAGTCTAATTTAAGCATAATTTTATACCATCTAATTTATATATAATTTGCTTAAATTCTAAGTATCAAAATGTCGCTGATATTAAGTGATTTTTTATGATTTTTTCATATGTTTCATGTGAGAGATAATGTGGTCTACAAAGGATATTGGTGAACGATGTTCTCCCTCATTTACGACTTTAGACAATCTTTATGAATGCATGATAAATTTAAGGATCTTGTCCCTTCACCATGTCTAGAGTTGCCAACACTTGGAGGAACCCTTAATAACCTCAATCAATTTGGATCCTTACTGATCCATAGAATCTGAATTGTGCAAGAGGGAAATTAGTCCCATGGAACAACATGCATAAATTTATGAAGTTATGGGACAACCTCCATATAGAATGGAAAATAGTCCCATGGAACACGTATAAATTTATGAAGTTATGGGACAACCTCCATAAGTATGGAGCGAAATTAGTCACATGAGCGAAATTAGTCACATGGAACATGTATAATTTATGAAGTTATGGGATAACCTCCATAAATCAATGGATTAATTAGAATGTTTCTTTTATATAGGTATAGCTAATAGGATAAATATCAATTGTTTAATATTGTTATTCATCTCTTGCTATTGGTTGAGATAATTGGAAGTGTATTAGGAATATAGTTTTGGGAATTGATGTCTTATGATCCTTTATGAATAAAGGAGACATAGCTTTGTTACATTCTTGAGTATTGGTTGAGATAATTGGAAGTGTATTAGGAATATAGTTTTGGGAATTGATGTCTTATGATCCTTTATGAATAAAGGAGACATAGCTTTGTTACATTCTTGAGTGTTGTGTGTATCCTAGGGTTCCAAATACTTCCTTTAGTATGACCCTCTTAAGGAGAGGACTAGGAACCCTTATTATCAAGGAGAGGACTAGGAACCCTTATGATCATTACTTTATCTTTGAAGATCAAGAAAAAAAAATGGTTAAAAGGGTGAAAAGGGAAATTAGAGGGAATTGTGTGATAAAGATGTAGGGGAGAATTAATTAGGGGAACAATTAGGGAAAGTTATGAGAGAATTAAAGAGAAATTTAAATTTTAAGATTATGAATTAAAACCCTAAAACTATTAAGGGAGAGAATCTATAAAACGATTGGGGGGTGGGGAGGGGGGGGGTTCATTAGATGGAGACAATAAGATGGTAATAAATCAAAATGGGGGAGAAGAAGTAGAAATTGGATAGTGAGAATTGAGAGGGAAGAAAACCACTAGTGAAAAATGTGGTGAATAGTAGGTTTCCATGATTCGATCAGTTTTTATCCATCCTCACGATTAAAATTATTCAGATGTTTTTCGATTTCAAGTGCTTCCCGAATGATACAAGATGGGTAGAAGGGGGCAGAGGCAAGAATTTTGATTATATCAAATCATATGAGGTGCTTAGATTAGTGATAGTGTTCGATGATTGTCGACTTAGAGATGCGATTGTGGTGGGTGTCAGTGATATGTTCCTTAAGGAGGGTTTTGAAGGATATTCTTGTTTGGCCAATGTGTGATTTGCCACAGGAGAAGGGGATCTAGTAAATTCTTTGGCCAAGCATGGGATTAAATTTTTCCTTGACCGTTCTAAATAATTGTTTAAGAGTTTTGTAGGGTTTAAACAGGGTTTTGATATTCTTTTTGACCAAAAAATTAGAGATATGATCAGTTATTCCCTAGATGTATGGAAGAGAGATCAATGTGAGTGGATGGGAGGGAGAAGTAGGCAGTGGGGGTGTTTCTGTTTGGGACATAGGGTAGAGAGGAAATCTTTATTGATTTGAGAGATAGAGTGTCCATTTGGCTACAAGGGATTTGGTAAGGTGGGAATTCTCTTTTGCAAGGACATGTGGAGCAGAGATTCAAATGGAGCAAGTGATCAAATTTTTGAGAACCACATATTTTTGGGCTCTGTAGTGGTGTGAATGGGAATGAAGGTATTTGTTGATTCGAGTCTTTTTTCCGATAAAATTGGTGGTAGATTGCACCATTGGGTTGACGCGAGATGAGAACATCAAGGAACAAAAGGGAGTTACCAATTTGAATTTCCATGATAAATTGGATTTTAGGGGAAATGTTGTTAAGATGGTGAAAAAAAGAGTCCAACGCAGGATGTCTGTGGGGCCACACCACAAAGGTGACAAATTATTGAGACTGTTGGTGACAAATTTACTAAAAGTATTTAAAATAATATATTAAGAAAAGTATAAGTAGTTACATGTATTAAATTTCAGTTTTAACTAAGTTGTAATCTTAAATTATATTATAAAATGAATTAATAAATGGTTTTCATAAAAGAAAAATTAACCCACCAAATAATTTTTTTTTATGTTAATTGGGTTTTGCTCGAGTGGTTAGGAGGAATGATTGCTATCCTTGCCACCTAGGTTCAATTCCCTCAAGTGACATGTTGAGATCTTAATAAGTATATTATCGTAATAGATTTGACCCTTCTTATTGACTGTCACTTTACAAATATCATTTAAGATGATGATGTATCCTAGGACCAATTAGTTATATTGGAAAAATAAGAGGAATCCATGATCATTATGAGGAGTTCATCTATGTTTACAAGGATAGGCAGAATTGCATATTTAAGTGTTTCACCAACAATTGCATTGTGGAATTCCAATGAAAGTTACCATAAAAAGTTAAAAACTTAGAATGTTTATACTATGCCATTAAGTTATGAAAGTGGATAATGGTATATGTTTTATTATTTAAGGCCCAAACAAAATGAAGGCTCCAAATTTATGGGGTGTTAGATGTCTTCTCATTAATGATTCCTCCGAGCAAGTATTTTTCAAACCAAGCTACAACTTCATTATGCCCCAACACTAAGTTTAGAAACTTTTACCAATTATTATATAAACAGTTCAATATCCATGGGGTATCCTTTCTATGAGTACTTAATCTTCCATACAATATTCATTGTCTGTGGTGAAATCTCTATCATAATAAAAGACTAAGGATTGAGAAGGGGATTTATGCTCATATTTAATGTTAGCTTCCACCTCTAAAGATTCTTTGGTTGTAGGATGAGCCACAGTTGGAACAACATAAAGATTTTCCTTCAAAGACTCATTGCCCTAAATTGTCAACACCATAGCCCTATTCTATGCTTCTATTGGGCTAGCTCCAATACTCAAATACTTTCAAAGGAAATGAAACTCAAATTCCTCTCTGATATTTGTAGAAATGCTTCAAAAATAAATTATTTTCTCCTCCAATTTAATGCATTTCAAGATTTAAGCTCTGAGGCTTTGAAATTCATGGATATGTAATTTGATGATTTGTACACACACTACACAAGAATATACATTAAGAACTTCCATTTTTCAACATTTAGAGGGTTTATACTTTTATAAACTATTGATCCTTCAGGTGAATATGTGCAACATTCTCATATTTCCCTTCATTAAATGCGTAAAGGTTGAAATCTTGAGAAGAAGCCTTTTTCTTCCCAAAGATGAAAAAATATAGTATTGTTTGTCCCTTATCCGGGGATGGGAGCATCATATGATAGTTCTTGAAGTTGCTTTCCATCAAACCATTTGCACAGGCCACTGGAAAAAATCTCCACCCTTCCATAGAAATTGATAGGATAGATGACATCATGTCTAACAATCTCCCATGGACTAAATTTCTCAAGTCAATCTTCTGTTGATTCTTGTTGACCCTCCTTTGTGATACATTACTTAAATAAACCATATTTGTAGCACAATCCATAACCCCATGATGGAAGGTTCAAGGTTTTTATAGAATCGAGAAAGCAAGATGCAAGCCTACCCAAACCTCCATTAACCAATGTTACATTTGGCTCCTTCTCTACTATATTGTCAAGATCATGACCCAACTTGTTGAGAGAAGCATCACATGCATCTGTGATGCCAAGGTTTCCAATTTCATTTTTCAATGCACGTCCTTAAATATATTCCATTTAAATATAATATGTTTTCTTTGGGTCGTCTCTGTGAAAAGGTATATAGGCTTCATTCCACTATTGAGTTAGGAAATATTGGACGCTCTTGAAGGTGGCATAAAATGTTTGTTCAGGGTCAAACTTTAAAGGAACAAAATGAGGAGAGTGTTGAAATACTGAGAGGGGGGGGGTGAATAAGTATGCAAACAATTAGTAATTTTGATCACAATATAAAACCTCCAATAAATAACATGAGAAAAAATATCATCAACACTATAAACATCACATAAACACAATGCACCCGAATTTTATGTTGAAAACCAATATGGGAGAAAACCACATAATCATTTTCTTATTTATCAAAGAGTACATTCATTGGAAGCACCAACTTCCTATTTCTCCAGCTATAGTTGGAAGGAGGCTCCAACCCCCTATTTACAGGTTGGAACCCGAAGGAAGCTCCAACTCCCTAATTTATCTGACTCCAACTAGAAGGAGCCTACAATTCCCTTTCCTTTCCCCATATAACCACCCTAAAATATAAATGTAGACCAATATGCCACTACCACATCAACCTATCATTGTCCTTGTCACTGGACTAATATACCATCACTATCACTGTCAACCTATCACCACAACATGTATCTTCATGGTGCTTCCTCATGTACATCTCTTATAATAAGCATTCAAAAAGAATTCAAGTATTTCATGATGATTGTTTCTCTACCCCTGTCTTACTATGCCAACTGTCATATAGATCACTTTGGGGATGAACCTAATCCTAGTTTCTGTCGAAAATAATCAAAAGTATCCCTTGGAAGAGGTTTGGTGAAGATATTTGCAATCTGTTCTTTTATCCCAACATACTCTACCTTGGTGTTCTTCTCCGTAACTTGTTCCCATAGAAAGTGAAACTTTATTGGAATGTGTTTCATCTTGGAATGCATCACCGGATTCTCAAAGATACTTATAACACTAGTATTATCACATAATATTGAAATAGGCTCGTCATATTTCACCTGTATGTCCTACAAGGTTTTCTTCATCCAAAGAACCCACGTACAACATGTTGTTGTTGCAATATACTATGCTTTTTTTGTGGACAATGATACTAAAGATTGTTTCTTGTGCAACCAGGATACCGGACAGTCACCCAAGTAGAAGGTTGTTCCACTTGTAATTCTTCTATCATCAACACTTCCTACCCAATCTGCATCTTTGTATGAAACTAAAGATAGATCATTCCATTTTGGATACCATAATCCATAGTATTCTATTCCTTTGAGATATCTGAATATTCTCTTTACTGCCATAACATGTGTTTCCTTCGGTGTTGCTTGAAATCTTACCACCTATCCAACTTCTTGCATCACATCCAGTCTTGATGCAGTCACATAGAGTAAACTACCAATCGTCAACTTGTAGATTATCTCATCTGCATCCTTAGATATATCATCCATGGGATTACTTTGGGCTTGCAATCTACCATTCCAAACTTCTTTAACATTTCTTTGATATACTTGGTCTAGGAGATGAAAATATATGTATCTAGATGACATATGCAGAGTGCCAAAAAGAAAGAAAACTCACCAAGTAATGCCATTTCTAATTCATTATGCATGTCTTTAGCAAATTTCCAAATCATCCTATCATCATTACTTCCAAAAATAATTTCATCATCATAAACTTCAATTATCAATAAATTATTTTGATTTACCTTTACATAGACATTATTGTCTTCATTTCCTTTTTTGAACCCTTTTTGTTGTAGATACCTTTCTAATCTTGAGTACCATGCTCTAGAGGCTTATTTGAGTCCATATAGTGCCTTCTTCAATATGAAAACATAATCTTCCTTTTCTGACAGTATAAATCCTTTTGGATGTTCGATGTATACTTCTTCTTCTAGTTCTCCATTTAGGAAGGTTGATTTCACATCCATATGATATACTTTGATTTTCTTCGAACATGCATAAGCAAAGATCAATTTGACTACTTCCATTCTAGAAACTGGGGAAAACGTTTCTTGAAAATCTATTCCTTCAACCTAAGCATATACCTTGCATACTAACCTTGCTTTATTTATGGTCACTTGTCCATCCTCGTTCAAATTGTTTTTGAATACCTATTTTGTGCCAACCACATTCTTATCCTTAGCCCATGGAACAAGTTCCCATGTTACATTCTTCTCTATTTGATCCAATTCTTCTTCCATAGATTTGATCCAGTGTTCATCAGTGTTGGCTTCTCCAAAACTGTTGGGTTAAACTGTGGACACCATTGCTATATGTATTTGTTGTGGTGAGAATAATTTCCTTCGAGTTTCAACTCTTGCATGTTTATTCCCAGTGATCTCTTTTGATGGATTATTTTTCTGCACTCACTGGCTAGGAGTTTTGGGATATATTTGAATATTTTTTATGTTAATCTTCCTCTTGCTTTGCTTCTAGTTGTTCTTCTTCTTCTGTCGCTTATGCTTCTTCTACTTCTTATTTCAAATCCTCTTCTCCTTCCTTCTCTACTGAGTATTTTCTTTCTTATTTTGTCTTTCATACACTTATCTCATCAATATGTACATTGATGCTTTCCACTATTTTGTTGAGTCTCAGATTGAAACACTTGTATGCATTGATTTTTCTTGAGTACCCGACAAATATGCCTTTGTCAATTCGAGACTCAAATTTTCCAATCCTCCCATCTTCTCTTTTGATGTAGCACTTGCTTCCAAACAATCTAAAATTCTTCACATTTTCCGGTCTTCCTTTCCATAGCTCGTAGGGAGTCTTATCATTGTTACTTCTGAGCATTCCTCTATTCAAGATATGAACTGATGTATGTATTGCCCATGCCCAAAAGATATCACCTAACTTAGAATATTTCAACATGGTTCTGGCCATTTCTTGTACTATCTTGCTCTTTCTTTCAACAACTTCGTTTTGCTGAGGTGTCCTGGCTGCTGAGAATTTCCTTTTTATCCCATGTTCACCACAAAAATCCATGAATTATTTCGATGTAAACTCTCCACCATTGTTTGATATTAAACATATGATTTCCAAGTATGTCTCTCTTTCAACCATATCTTTGTATATCTTCAAGTGCTTGAATGCCTATGAATTCTTCTTGAGAAATCAAACTGCATTCATTCTTGTGTAGTCATCAATCAATAGCATGAAGTGTTTTCACCATTTAGTCCATTTTTTTCTCTTTGGTCCACATAGATCGGTATGTACAATATCCAATGGTTTTTTCATTGAGTACTCCTTCGATTTGAACTTGGTCCTGGTTTGTTTTCCCTATAGACAATGCTTACATAGAGTATTCATTGGTTTTGAAATTTCAGGCATTTCTCTTACTACTTCCTTTTTGTTGATTTTGAAAAGATTGTCAAAGTGCATGTGACCCATTCTTATGTGCCAGAGCCAAATTTCATTTTCCTTTCCTAAACAAAAAAATTCCTTTCCAATTTCATTCAAAACATATATGTTGTTTGGATTCCTTATAGTTGTCCCCATTAACTTTCCTTATCCTTCTTTCCTTATTTTGCATTTCTCTGAGTCCAACTGACTTACGCTCAATAGATTGTGATTCATATCTTCGACCAATAGAACATTTTCTTCCATGGAATCTTTACTTCCAAGCTTAATTATGCCTCTACCTATAATCTTAGCTGAATGATTATTTCCAAATGAAACTAAAACATCTCTTTCTTTCTTCAGTGTTAGAAACTTGTTCCTATCACCTATCATATGCTTTGAACAACCATTGTCAACATACCAATCACTTTTCATGTGTTGGGATTGTAGATAAAGTGAGCATTGATTATTCTTTCTTTTCCATATCTCTTGTGGTTCTGATATCTGACTGTTAATGTTCTTCTTTGATTCCTTGGGTGGAATAGTCAATCTAAAATGATTCACTATGTCACCAAAATTATTGCATTTGTATAATTCTACTTCATTGCTCAATGAACCAAAATTGTTTTGTTTTTTTCTATATGATTCATAAGATCTTCTGGTATAACTGTTATTTAAGTACCTTGCATTTTCACTTCTGTTGTTTCCACAGGCTTTGTAGTTTACATATTTATCTCCAAAATTAGCATAATTAAAATAATGACCATAAAAGAATATTTGATACATGGGAATAGATGATCTTCTTTGTGATGCACTCCATATTAATTTGTCTTCTTGAGTCTTCTTTATTTCTAGAATGTTCTTCTTTGGGGGATTTCATTTTTCCTTATTGGATGAATCTCTGCCAGCGGGAAAAACCCCTCTTTAACTACACCAGGGTTCAAGATGTAGACAGAGGGAATAACCGTCTAAAATATAATCAATTCGCTATACTACCCCAAACATGCCAAAACTAATCTAAAGAAATCAAAGAGAAAGGAGATTGGGTAACTATACCTCTAATCCCACATCTAGTGATGATCTCCTCGCGCTTGTAAGTTCCACTAACTGCACGTCTCCTCCCAGGGTTGACCTGCATCCAAAGATAGGCAAACAAATAACTACAAGTATGCTATTATATATATAAGTTAGGGTTAGATGTAAAATGTCAAGAATAAATCAATAAAATTACTCAAGACGCCATCATTTGGGATAGGAAAATGTGATTCTCTTATTCATAATACAAATATTAAACCTTACAATCTGAGTTGGTTACCGTTCTGTGAACCTGGTCTGAGCTCCTCTTTACCATGCTCCAAGTGCACCTTGTATGAAATTCTTTCGTCAACCTTCTGATCTCTTCTATGGAAGGGAATGGGTTAGATGGAGGAAGAAGGGGATGATGAGGGAATGTTGAGGCAATTTCTCACAAAAGGAAACAATATCTTGGGCAAGGAGGGGAAGTGAAATCGGGCAGAGTTTCACTGTTCTTATGCTTCTTTTTGAAATGAGACCCCAACACCTCCTTTTATATGCCAAAACGATGTTTATTCGGTTGGGTGACGGGATATAATAGGTGGATTAGTTGGGAAACCTCCAATATCCCGTGAATTTCAACGAATTCCTTGCAACTTTTTATTTTTTGCAACTTCTGCAAGCATACGTGGGTTGTAATGGTGAAACATGCGTATGTACGCTAGCGGTAGTGGTGCAACAATCGTATGTACATGGGTTGTAATGGTGCAGGGAGAGTACATATTCCAAAAAATGATTTTTTAAGAAGATCTTATCAACAGTGCTTTGGCAAAAAATGCAAGTAAGAGGGCCAAGGCCATGTATGCATGTGTAGGGAAATTTAGGGCTATAAAAATCTCTGACAATATCTGCATAGCTTATTTGTTCTACTTCATGTTTTGTTGTCTTGGAGCTTGACCCTTGATTGTATCCTAGTCTAGATCTATCATATAATGATCTTTGACTATTGATGATTTGATCCAATATTATGGTGCTCTTTTGCTGCATATCTTTCTTCTGAAGATCTTTCCTTTAAGAGACTACTTCTTCTTCCAAGATTCCAATTGTTTTCTCCTTTTCTTCTAACTGAATTCTAAGAATTTCCTCAATTCTTTTGTCTTCTTCTATTTGAATTTGTATACTTCTGATCACGTGCTCGATTTCTTTAGAGTTGAAATTCTAAGATCCCTCTTTCATTTTTAACTCTTCCTTGAGTGTGACTTTTTTTTCTTTCTTTGTTTTTTGAGTTCTTCTAATGCACTGATTAGCTCTTCTCCGATATCAACTTCACCTTCTTCTTCAGAATAATCTTCTACTGCCATGAATATTACTCTTTCTAAATCATTGTCACTATCATTATCCTCCTCGTCTGATGGAAAAATTTCCTCCTTTGAGTAGAAACTTTTCTTGAAGAATTTTTTTTTTTCTTCTCTTGTTTCCCTTTTAATATTTCTTTTCCCTTTTAGAAACTTATTCTTCATCACTGTATTTATTCTTATGAGGACATTTAGAAGCAAAATGACCAATACCACCACAATTAAAGAATTTCAATGGAATCATACCTTTATACTTGCAAGTTCCTTTCTTTAATTTCCTTAAGAAGTTAGTCATCTCTTCATCTTCATCTGAATCATCACTACAATTGCAACTTGGTTTTGAATTTTTCTTATGCTTCTTCTTTGTCTTCTTGGATTCCTTAAAAGATGCTTCCTTTTTTACTGGGTTCTCCTATTCTATTCTCATTTCATAGGCTGTAACTATTCCATGTAGCTCGTCCGTGTTCAATGTACCGAGATCTTCTCTTTCTTCTAGGGATGATATTTTAGAATCAAATCTCAAATGAAGAGACCTCAATACATTTTGAACAACCAGTAATTCATCAAATTGTACTCCCAATCCTTTAATAGTGTTAACTACTTCGTCAACTCGCAGAAGGTAGGTTGCAGTGTCTTCATCTTCCTTCATCTTCAACTATTCAAACTTAGTTCTAAAATTTTGCATCTTATCTCCGTTTACCTTGGCATATCCTTCATAAATCATTTGAAGTTTATCACAAATATCCTTTGCATTATCACAATGCATAACTTTTTTTCACTGAGTTTATTTCCATCTTTATCGGTTGGGGGAGTGGTTGGTGTTGTATACCCATCTACTAATAATTGTTAAACATCAAATCCCTGTGCCTATAAAAAGGTTTTCATCCTTTTATTCCAGAAGGTATAGTTCTGACCATCAAACATTGGTGCTCCAATCTTAGCTTATTCTAATATATCCTTCCAGTGGTTAAATTGCTTACTGAAATACCTACTCTAATACCAATTGTTCGAATACTGAGAGGGGGGTGAGTCATTATGAGAAAAAATAATAATTTTAATCACAATATAAAAGCTCCAATAGATAACATGAACAAAAATATCATCAACACCATAAACAAAGTACACCAGAATTTTACGTGGAAATCCAATGCAAGAGAAAACCACAAAATGTTTTTCTTATTTGTCAAAGAGTACATTCATTGGAAGCACCAACTTCCTATTTCTCTAGCTACAACTGGAAGGAGGCTCCAACCCCTTATTTACATACTGCAACTTGAAGGAAGCTCCAACTCCCTAATTTATCTAGCTCCAACCAGAAGGAGGCTACAACCCCCTTTACTTGCCCCGTCCAACCACCCTTAAATATAAATGTAGACCAATATGTCACTACCACATCACCCTATCATCGTCCCTGTCACTGGATCGATATACCATCAATGTCACTGTCAACATGTCACCACAACCTGTTACTATCAACCTGTCACAACAACCTCTGATATTTTAGTTGACCTAGTGTATGCGATCACAAACCTATATACATTCCTCAACTTCAACAATAAGAGAATAACATATTCATCAACCTTTACCTCTGTCTCACAGGACTAGTTTTGGATTAGTCACAAACCCTAAATTTCAACAAGAATAACTTTGTACTTGTAATAAATAAAGGTATAAAACTTTTACCCAACCTTCTTCAATATGTCTTCTGAAATTCCTCTAAGTTTCACTCCTTGAATCGGTCCTGAAAAGGTTTTATAGAGAAAATGTCTGACCTTGTTGAATTCTAGCCTATTCTAGAGAGAGAACTTGTACGACATGCCACGTGCTCTATATTTGATATCTTATTATGAAACTAGCAGACAAAAAACTAAGGCCTATAGTATTTCCATTTTAATTGGTCTCGCATCATTTTTATTCTCTATGAATAAGTTATGATGGTTTTACTTAAAACACTTGTTTAAAACTAGTTTCAGGACTTGTCAAAATCCCTATCTTCCACAGAGTGTATCTCCAAAAGTAAAATGACCCAGAAGCTTAAAAGTATAACACAAGTACCTTGATATGTATTCTAAACAACCTCTGATTTCATCTACTTGAATCATTCTAGGAAACAAGTTATAGCGAAAATTGTAAGATGACCTGTAAATAACATACCTTAGAACACATCATAAAAGAAAATCATCCTCCCTTAGATTTGCGGCCTTCTTTACTTCACCTTCCCTCTTAAATTCGCCTCACTACCTCAGATCTCCAACCTGTATTCTCATAAGTAAATTTCAATTGAATTGTATCTATGTTTTAATGAGGATCTCATGCAACTCACATTCATATGCAACTAAAATGAAACTTGTTAACTTCTGATGTAACTTGTTAACTTCTGACGAGGATCTCATGCAACTAACATGCACATGCAACTGACATGCAACTTGTTAAATTCTTTTTACATATCCTTTACTTTGACATGCAACTTATTAAATTTTAAGGGTTGACATCAATGGTAACCATTCTTTCAACAATTCAATGGCAATTAATCTTTCAACAATTAAACTTTTGAAAATTAATTGATCTTTCAACAATTAATATTTTGACAATTAATTAATATTTCGACAGAGAGTACTAGGGATGATATGATTTCATGGAACTTCCCTTTAAAATAATCCTACTATTGCTCAAGACAATTATGCATATTCCCTACTATGTTGCAATGAGAGATTTCACTCGGCTATATGATGATACTAAGCCTAGAGATCCATTTCTCTGTCGCTTTTATAAGAACTTCCTTATATATATATATATATATATATATATGAGTAGAAGGAGGATGGTTGTGTAAACCCTAGGGTGGATTCCTTAATTCCTTTCGCCTGTGGTTCATTGGTGACCATAGTATTCCCTTATGCTAATGGTTAGAAAGGTCAGTTAAGGTTATTCTGGCGGTATCATTTGTTACCATGGACCTTGATGAGAAGATATTTGAATACTCCCCTGATATGTTGGTTGGGTCGGATATTTGGGTGGAGCTAGCTATTGATATGGTGGGTTCTTATGTAGATGTGTCTCTCAAATTTCCTAGGATTGGTTGTGTCTTGGCAGTGGATGGAGGTTTCTCTTCAGGATTTGCGTCTGAGCCTATGCCCTTCCATGGGATTGGAGGTCCAAACTCGAATGATCCCTCCTCGGGGTTTGGTTCAGAGCTAGGATTTGATCTAGGGTTTTCATCTATGGGACCACCACCCCTTGGAATTCATTGGAGTCAGCCAAGAACATTCCCTTCCACAAACCCTATCCCGTCTTGGGTGGATTCTCCCTTGGCAGCTGAGATCTGGGAAAAGGAGGGACAAGGACTATCAGATCTGGGTTTTATTAGTTCATTCTCTGCTAGCAAATTCTATAGAGGAGAGAACTCTTGGAGTGTAGGTACGCATCAGGGAAGATCCCTTATTCTAATTATATATGAGGTTCAACTCCTTTTATCCCCACTCAATGTAAGTGGGTCTTTGGCTTCGGCGGGATTCATTGACTCTCTACTAAATCACTCAAAGGAATATGGCATGGTTGAAGCTAGTGTGGGGGTAGCGACACACTCTGGTGTTGGATTGGGAGAATACTTACATAGTGCAAAAAAAAAAATCTCT
Source organism: Picea engelmannii (assembly GCA_009831015.1). Classification (NCBI taxonomy): domain Eukaryota; kingdom Viridiplantae; phylum Streptophyta; class Pinopsida; order Pinales; family Pinaceae; genus Picea; species Picea engelmannii. Next base: position 147,880 of record ML796034.1, read on the forward strand.
GGTTCACACAATCCATTCTGTCCACATCATAGGAAAAATAGGTGAGTGAAATATATGGGTAAATCAATTAGGTTAATGTTGGGGGTGGATATTAAATGCCCCAAGTGGTGGACATGGATTCCACAATAGTGATTGGAAATGCGCGGGGTCATCATTTCAGTTTAAAAACTATGAAAGCATGGGTTTCCACCCATTGTTCAAAATCCTTATGCCATTTTCCCTCGATACAATTATTATCCAGGGGTTGGTTTGTTCTCAAATTTGGGAAAGTAGAGGAGGTGAATTGGGATTTAAAATCGCCATGGAGCATAGTCTCAACCCCTATTCTACTCAAAAAATGGTTACCTATTTTTGAAGTAGGTAAGGAAAGATTGTATGTCATTCTTATTTGGGTGCGCCTCCCAAGGCCACCTGTGGAGTTCTGGACAAAAGACAGTCTCATGGATCTTGGGAATGCTATTGGAAATTTCCTTGATGCATATATGTCCTTAGTTGAAGCGGGAAACTAATTGTTGCTAGTATTTTGGTTTCATTAAACATAAGGGAAGGATTGGCAGAGGATCTGAAGCTAGTAATGGAATATAAATCCTTCATGCAAAGATTAGACTATGAGGGCATCCATTTTAGATTTCAGAGGTGCCATCAACACGACCATGTTGTCAGATAATGCCAAATTCCTTTCAAGATTTCAACTAAAGGCCTAGGATCTCAGTTGGTTATAAATTTATCAGCGTCTCCAGGAGGAGGGGTTACTTGGAAACACGTTGGAGCATGGTTCGGGAGAAGACAAAAAATTTATAAGGAAGGGCATATGAAGATGTAGAAGTAGTGGGAGGGAAGTCACCAAAGCTAGCGATGAAATTTCTACAAGATATGGATCGAAACTCCAAGATATATTCTAAGGAATGCACATTTTCCATGGTGAAACAACAAGGAATTTCATTGGCTTAGGGTATGTGTTCTTATCCTCCACAGTATATTAATTTTTTGATCACTTCTTTGTCTATTTTTGGGAGAGATTGGTTTATATCTCTTAAAAATCTTACCCTATCTCAAGAAATCATGGCTTTCACTTTTTTTCCCAATCTAGTATTTCCCATCACCAATTTCTCCCTTACTCATGAATATCCCCATCCCCTTGTTGTGAGGGTTATAGAAGAATCCAAGTCCTCATGGGACATAGAGGAGTAGGCTATTGTGTATAACCTCAAGAGTAGGGAAATCCCTGGTTCCATGGACTCGAGCCATTGGGATGAGGGTTTAGGAAAAACTGCACTACCCTCCATAGGGACTAAAGGTAGGGGTTGCAAATCCCATTTCTTGAAGGCAAAGTATAGGGTGTTGGTAGACATGGTGGCGGGGAAACAAATTTCCATATTGGGGGCACTTATAACATCAAAAACACAAGCAGGGGTTTCCTCATGTAAATTATTTCTTTTAACTGCAGGGGTGCGGCGAGCCCTCTCAAAACATTGGCCCTGAAAATACTTATGGTGATTGTTGGTGATCGTTATTCCTTATACTATCCGAGTTTGTATTGACCCAGGGTTCATTTTATTTTGGGTTTCCAAGAAAGCCTCTAAAACTATTGACCCTCCTGGTGAACTAGAAGGCAACGCAACACATAGAATGCGATGCACAGTCTCACCCGAGATAACTTTAATGGGTGGTTGTAAGACTCATGTATTTACAGCCTAGGATTGAGCATGAGATATGGGGTCTGTTGGCCCTCGACCAAGTTTTGGAGAAACTTGGTCGTGTTTGACCATTTTTGGGACTTCGATAGGCTAGTCAAAGACGAAGCGCCAGGCGAAGCGGAGATCACGGGATCTCGCCCCCTTTTGTGGGATTTTTTAGGTTTAGGGTTTATGTAATGGGTATGGGATGTCAGCCCATGGGTTTACCCATGTTTAGGCCCCATTTGTAATGTATAAATAGATATCTAGGTGATGTAAGAAAGTAGTAGAGAGACCTAGTAGAATCAACTTAGTGCAGAGCTAGAGGCTTTGTGCATACTATGTGTTAAGACTTGCAGAGCTAAGTGCAAGTGATTGTAAGAAGCTTGTGTGCAGACTGTGTAAGAAGGATTTTTGTTGTGACCTAGATCAGGGAAGGAGGATCTGGTGAGGTGTGTGTAGATATCTTGTCCTATGTGGAGTGGGTTTTGCGGCTCTATGCATTGAACGAAGATAATAAAGAGAAGAAGAGTTGGTGGACGTAGCCCCATGTTGGGGGTGAACCACGTATATCCTGTGTTATGGTTCTTTGTGCTATGTTGTTCATGTGCTTGTGTATTTACTTTCTTAGTGATGAATCTTTATGTATGTTAGATGCATATGATATAGTATATTAGTGCTTAATAACTTGGATGAATGCTAGATATGTTGATGCTATGTGCTAAATAGTTAGAGATGACTAGATCTTGTCGAATACTGCATTGTTCTGTAATTAAGGTTTTACCTGCGATGTGATTAAGGGTCAAAGACTAATGGATATTAACTTCTAAGTGCTCTTTTAAAGAATTTTGATCACAAATCTATGTCCCATCTAAGTTGTAGAAACTTGAGTCCTGTAAACCCCCCTTCCTCTACCTCGAGTGAGACTTCATTTGCTTCGCAGGTGTTGTTAAGTCCTAATATTGGCTCATTATCCCTTAATTGGGGCATATTATATTAGTAATGTTATTTTATTTATGTTGGCTTTAGGCCATTAGTTGTAATTATACCTCCTAGTCTCCTATATATACCAATGAGACATTTTCATTTTGAATCATCTTGTACTTGAACATTTAAG